>JAUFNR010000101.1:0-132321 GCA_031216915.1 Pictodentalium vernedei | reverse complement strand
CGAGAGAGGGGCCTCTCTCGCTCGCGGCCCGGCTGGACCTGGACGAGCTAGGAACCGGACTCAAAGGCTTCCTCCGTTCTCGCTTACTATCCGCCGTCACTGGGTGTGCATCTATTATGTTTATAGTGCTCGCATCACCCAACATTTCCTCTTGGACCGCATCGGACGAACCCGGCTGCCGAACCATTCGGTGAATGGACGCTACACCGGGCGAGCTAGCGGACGACATTTGTCTAATCTCCATGAGCACTTTTGCCGCTAGCTCTGAATTCATTTGTGACGACGGACGCACACTTGAAGAAGATAACATGGAAACATCACCCTGTTCTGGTTCCTCTGAAATAGAAACTGAGAGAGTAGAGTGACCTTGCGGAGAAAGAGCCGGAATCGCTCTTTCTCCAGAAACAACATATCGTGACACACGTTTCCAATGTTTCTCATCCCAATGTTCACATATAGGACAGGGATTAATGCGAGAACACTGACTACAATTAATACAATGATCATGAAAGTCAGAGGAAGATTTCTTCCTATTACAATTTGAACAACGTCCCTTCATTGTGAAAGAACAACAATAAGTCCTAGTTACTCGCAAAAACCCCTGACACAAAGATACATAATAACATGATCCATTAATAAATGAAAAAACAATTGCAAAACAAAATAATTTTGAAAAAATATTTTTTCAGCGAAGCCCAAGTTGCTGAAAAGTAACGTTGAGCCCCGATGGATCCGATGGCAAAGTGTGGTCAAAAATTTTAAATTTATATTAAATAATTAATGAGACACTTTCGGATAATACAAATGTATCTTATAGTGAGATAAACTACAGCAAAGGCAAACAGCCCCCCTCAAAAAAGGCTGTTGCCAATGAAAACAAACAGTGTAAAAACACCAGAAAACATGACTCCAGGCACTGAAAAAACTGGCCCGGAATCAGTCATCAATTACACTCTATCTGATGCAAAACAGAGACTCCCAGGGGAGAATCTGTAGAACATCAGATGGAAGATGCAGAACACAAACGTTATACACCCATGGGTGAAAACGTAACTATGGGGAAAATAACAGAAAACATTCTGTAACCAAGCAACTCTCCCAGGAAATTATAGAAATGAAATTTCTCAAAAATATGCCAAAAGCATGGGAGAATTGCAAGGGGGGACTTTAGAAGGCTAGGGGAGAGGAAACACTGAATAAGCAGTGCAACAATTAGCAAGAATGACAACAAGAGGCCCATGCCTTGAAAATAGGCAACTTAACATAATTTCATCAAAAAATTTTAAGTACAGCCCTGATTATTTTTTGTCACTTCTTTTTCCTCTCCTCCTTCTATCCTCCTTAGAATCACATTTTCTCCAAGAATTACGTGTCTGGCATCCTTTAAACTGAGATTTACAAGCACAAAGATCAGTGAGATGTTGACTGATGAAGGGTCAAACAGAGAATGATAATTGGCGCCAATTTCGGGACGTCTGCGTCACTGCGCATGCGCAGTAGAGGCGTAGTATGGAGGTCCTTTAGGACATGATTTCTTTTTGTTTTGGATGCAAATTTTGGGGATTGGGGGGCAAAATTTGTGTTTGGCCCTGGTTTTGTTAGAGTTAGCACCAGCTAAGTCTGGGTCATTGGTACAGTATAAAAATATCACATGCAGGCGGGTGGGTTTTTTTATTTTTGTAATTATTTCTTTGGCATCAAAAGTTCATGTTCTTGGTTTGTTTGATGTTTTAGGCCTCAGAATCTACAAAATACCATTGAGCTCAAAGCTCTGCAAAACCTTGTTGCACTCAAGGGACAAACTCATCAATATTATTAACTTGGGCAAAATATCAGACTTAAACTGTTTATTTTTTATTCTTTTTAAGTTTGCATTGGTTATAAAAAGAAAGCATGCAACAGCTTAAGAGACACAGACAAGGGGGGCCTGAGGAACAGATTTTTAACTTTTTTAGGTCTTATGGTTTCTTCTGTATAAATTCTAACCTATTTCAACACAGATTTTGATGTAGTGAGGAAGATGGTAATGTGTGGTCACACCGAATATTGAAAACTAAACACTAAGAGGAGAGGATAGGATATGATTCAAAACTATAGACACCATATGTCTGAAGCACTAAATGACCACCGAACCTGGCCAAAAAGGCAAATATTGATTTGTTGTTCAGTGTACAGTTAAAACTAGAAGTCCTGTCATGAAATGCACACAAATAGCATGTCGATATGCGCGTTAATCTATGCGTTAAGACCATAGTAAGGCTATCAAATTCTGTACATATGGCCTGTGCACAAGCAACGTTTCAGCCAAGGGACCTCCGGGTAACCCGGAGGTCCATTGGCAGAAACATTGCCTGTGTTTGCTATGAGTAACCAGGAGAACCTTCCGTGCTTTGGATGCCATTCAATATGGCAATAGCGCAAAATTCCTACGTGCAATTAAGCCTAGATAAGCGCACAGTTCGTGACAGGACTTCTAGTTTTAACTGTAACGTGTGTGAGTCGATACCCAAAGATTGAAGACAGAACTCTCTGACAATCAAAGACAAACATTTTGAGTTGGAGAAAGGTATGAAGGTGTGTACCTCTTGCATTCATGTGGTCAGTTAGGGGAGTGAGGGGTATGAACCCCAGATAAATTTTTCAAAAATAAGCCTTCAGATAACACTACTGGAAGACATTTTGAGGTGCCAAAGTGCCTGAATTTTCACCAAGTGTGGCATGTCATCTATAATCATGCTTGGCATTTTCAGGAGAGCGATTTATTTGCTCGCCTTAAAAAACTTAAGGAGGGAGAAAATTAGCCCTCCTGACCTTAGAAAATAATGATTACCATAACAGCCTATTTCTAAAACCTACACCTTTTCAGATCTCTGCTATGTTAGTGCAGGCTTTCAGATTGCCCCAATTTCACACCTTTTTAACAGGTGGGCCCAAATTAGAGAAGATGTGAAGATGTCAAGAAGAATAAATGTACATAAATTCCCTGTGCATCTTCTACATTTGAGTATAACTTCCATCATAATATGACCCTAGAAAGAAAGGCATGGCAATAACACTTAACAAGATAAGGCTGTTTTTTCGGGTTTTAATGTGCCCAAATTAGGGCAAAAGGGTGTGCCCAAAATAAATGAATTTATGAATAAATAAAAACATAAGTGTAGTGATCTCTGTAAGACAGC
This sequence comes from Pictodentalium vernedei, assembly GCA_031216915.1. Lineage (NCBI taxonomy): Eukaryota > Metazoa > Mollusca > Scaphopoda > Dentaliida > Dentaliidae > Pictodentalium > Pictodentalium vernedei. Next base: position 129,142 of record JAUFNR010000101.1, on the reverse strand, counting down.
CAAACTGCCCCTCCCATACCTCTGGGCTTTGCCGAGGCCCTGAGGTGTGGGAGGGGCAGTGAATCGATTTCACAGAGACTACCTTATTAGCAGCAGCAAATAAAATGTACAAAGCCCACTTGGCAGAATTCATTAATAGTATCTTTGCTTTTGTAATATTGAGAAGAGCTAATCGCTCCCCTAGGCCATGCGAGGGAATTGATTTTTAGCCCTCCTGTATTTTTAAGAATATAATTTCATGAGTTGACGTTCCATGTAGGGCTGCATGGTATTTCGATAAACTGATATATACCGGTATTCAAACCAATATCGATTGAATACCGTAATTACAAAAATAAAGGTTTATCGTCATTATTTATTTACACACAATTTAATTTTCAAGATGTCTCGAGTTTTTGAACTGGAGCTCAGAATGAATAATATTATCGCTTCACCCAAGGAATCGTCAGCATGTGCCCACGCAATATACAAATTCAGCAATTGAAAAAATAATTTTAAAAAATTTCAACAAAACTATATCATGTGACCCCTCATTGGAACGAGCTCAACGAGCCCGTTCCAATGAGGGGGTCACATGATATTGTTTTGCAGAAATTTCTGGAAAAATTTGATTTAAAATAATAAATTTTGATATCGTCTGCATTGTGTAACCGCATGTTGATTCATTCCGACTGTGATGCCTCAAGTCTCGATTGTGGTACTTATGTTCAGATATCTGAACAGTTTTCGACATACCGGTATACCGCGGTATTGTTTTGAATACCGATAACGGTATTCTGTTTTGAATATCGTGCAGCCCTAGTTCCATGCACATCGTGGAAGTCAGTATTTTTAGGGTACTGTGGGATTTGGGGGGATATGAACCTCCAACTGATAATTAACATATACTTCATTTACAAATGTTTAACCAATCACACTGACTAAGCAATCAGTGAATACATCGTGGCTATATTACATCACCTGGCTTCTATTAATGATTAAAATTGACTAAATAAACAAACCAAACCTGCTTGAATCTATTAATGTGTTGTTGAACAAATCACAAACGTTATTATGTTTTTATAACAGTGGTGCTACAATAAGGAATTTTCTTTGGGCCAAGTAGACTCTTCTCTTGGACCAAGCAGACTCACTTCTTTGGCTGAGTGGACTTACCCTTGGGCAGGGTTTCCGCTAGACCGGCTGTGGGTCCGTCGACTGGACCCATTCCTCCCGCAGATCATACTCAGAAAAGCTGGTGGTTAAAATGTTGAGTACAATGCTGTATCGTAACGACACTCAGGATCCTTTGTTTCCACGTAATATAGGCATAATTATGTTGTATATTATGCCTACTATTACTGGTGACAACCTGATACTTTATAACCCCCAGATGAGAGGGGGAAACAAAGTTCAAATCCTAAACGTCACCTATAAAATTTCGGACTCAAATTGTCGTGTTTGGTCCTAAATCACTGGGTTTTATTTCGAGCGATAAATGACGTAATTGCACGTGCATGATGTCACACGTACGCATCATGGTTCTTTTCAAATATCGGGTTGTATAAAAAAAATTGAGGTCAAGCGTTGCAGTCACTGTCAGGATTCGGGGATTTTGTGTTGTTTTGGGTTTGTATTTTTATGAAACCTCCGACCAGATGTAGTATTGTGTGTCCCGTGGGAATTTAGAGAATTGTAGGAGGAAAAAATACATATTTTCCACTTCAATTATTCAGCATTTTAATGACCAGAATGCCCCCAGAGAGCACCTAAAAATCAAAGTTTTCCTGGGAGAAGAACCCCCCCAGACCCCCCTCTATACGCACGTGCCTTCGGCATATGCGGCAGATGCCTTCGGCGTCTGTGTTTCAGTTTCTTTAAACTACCGGACACACAAATTCTCCCCTAGCGGAAACCCTGCCTTAGGCCGAGAAGACTTACTCCTTGGACCAAGAGGAATCTACTTTGGGCTGAATAGGTAAAGGGCGAGTGCAAACGGATACGCCCACTGAAAATCTCTCATTATTACACACTGTTTGGGGAGTGAACAATTAGCCCACTGGAGAGGATTTTGCAACTTTTCGATAACAAAATTGAAACTTTTCTGCCACAGTAATAAACCATGGTCGGCAAGTGGGTTCAGTGCCACAAATATTCTTTTTATTATATAACATACGACATGGGCCATTAACAAATGTCTCAGATGGAAGGTTTTTGTGTCTTTTCAATCCTGAAAATCAACATTTTGTTCCATGAGGTCTGATCAAGGTCATGACTCACCCTTGTACAGGGTACAGTTAAAACTAGAAGTCCTGCCATGAAATGCGCACAAATAGCATGTCAGTCTGCGCGTTAATCTACACGTTATGATCATAGTAAGACTATCAAATATCGTACATATGGCCTGTGCACAAGAAATGTTTCAGCCAATGGACCTCCGGGTAATCCGGAGGTCCATTGGCCAAAACATTGCCTGTGTTTGCTACAAGTAACCAGGAGAACCTGCCATGCTTTGGATGACATTCGATATGGCAATTGCGCACAATTCCTACGCGCAATTAAGCCTAGATAAGTGCACAGTTCGGGAGAGGACTTCTAGTTTAACTGTAGGATTTGTTTTGAAATTTTTGTTTAGCAGTTTTTTTCCTATCTCTTGAAACTGATTAGCAAGTAGGTGTAACTGTTGAGCAATTTTCATTAATGATGGTTCCAAAAGTACTAAAATAAGTCAACAATTACATGTGTAATCATGTCTCAATCAACCAAATAAAATAAAACAAACTAACATAGCAATGTCACACTCACTCGAACATGAACTGTAAAGACTCCACTGGTCTATATGATAAACAACATACCAGACTTTCTCCCTCCTGGCAGGCATCATGCTGATTGTGCACCCTACATATTACCTGCCAATCTTCCACCCAAACTAAAAACAATTGGCAAACAGTAATGTTCAAGGAAATGAGGAACAGAGCAGTGTATGAAATACATGTATGGTGGCAACCACATAAGGGCATACAATGCCACAATCCTGAAATACAGCAAAATCGATTCATGTTCATTGACAAGTTATTAAGGCTTTCATTTCGGTCACTTACAAATTTGTTTCAAATACTGATCGCTGGGGGGGGGGGGGGGGGGGGAATTGGGGGGGGGGGGGGGGGGCAGTAGGTGGAACAAATTTGTAGTGGTTCGAATCCTCCAGACATTGTGGTACAAAACCTCCTGGGATGAACCAGTAGTGGTACAAAAGTAGTGATGAACCGATAATTGGAATCGGCAATCGGAACCGGTCGGTTATGGGGCATCGGCCAATTATGACAACCGGCAGTTAAAAACCAACAGTTTCCGGTTATTCTATATTTAACACTGACTATAAAAAATCCCTTTGATATCTGGCCATTTCAACAAAGTTTCCCCATTAAAAACTTGTGTAGTGCATAGCAGAAAATTTGGGGATTTGCAGAGCAGAGATATTACGGAATTTATCAACTGCAATTGGTACGAGATTGCCACCATTTCCAGAAGATTGTAGAGTTCATGAAAACATTAGAGAAACACATCAAGGAATGTAACACATTGAAAAAGAACAGTGAATAATACATTCTGAAAAAAACGTGTAAACCATGCGTCATATGACTTCACAACACACATAAACATCAAAATTATTATTCATTTAAGACCCAAAGTATGTGTGCTCAGGATATTCCTGGTTAACACACCCAAGTGTATTGTATCCTTACACAAAACCCTAACTATTTACCGGAATAAACCACAATCTTCATGAGAACAATTTTGTGTGATTGTATCATTAATAACGATCTTTTCCCTACGCCCCAACCAAAATGTAAATATTATTTTGGCTAATATCGCCCAGCGCTAAATATGCATACTCTGAGAACTTATGTGGTATTAAGCTTTCATAATTGATGATTTATCAACGAAATTTCTGTAGTATAACAGGCACCAACAGATTTTCTTCAGTGTCCTACTTCAGCCATCAGAATCAGAATCAGCATAATCAGCAGAGAAATAACCGGTAATCAGTTGATAGCAAGTTTTGATAATCGGTTCATTACTATACAAAAGTGCACTGGGATGAACTTGTAGTGGTACGAAACCTCCAGATCTCATTATAAGAATAATTTTTTATGTATTAAACCCCTACAACAATACTAGGGCAAACAGGCCGTAGGGTGGACACACCCGATACCTAGGGCAAAAGACCCACTTTTAGGGCGAATATTTAGCAGGGATCAAAATACTTTTTTTTATTTCCATAGCAAAATGCTATAGCATTTTTTGAAAATTGTGTAGCATTTTAATGTTTCAAATTCAGTATACAATAATGAATGCTTTTGTTCCCCAGAAAGCATTTGATACTTAGTAACATGTATATTAGTGGTAGGCCTACTTGATGAAAAAAATACCAAACAATTTATACAGTCGGGTCATGCTGTTATTAACTTGCAGGTAGCACTGGCAGCAATTACCTAGGTGTAAATTTCTGTAGTGCCGCCTGGCATCAACAGAAGTGGAATCTTCAACTCTTTCACAACTGAAGTTTTCAAAGTTTCAAGTGGTTTGAAACTCTGCCCTTGAGTCGTGTGAATGGGCTTAAATCCCCAATTAATTTTTTCACTCGAGTGGATACTTGAGGAATTGGGAGGCAAATTGGCAGTGCATGGACCACCCGGTATTCTACCTGGTGGTCCATGAACTGCTGATTTGGCATTGAGCCATCATGTTTCTTCCAGACAAGCAGTTACAAGTTTGGACTGATGCCCATTGTCCACCATGATATGGAACTTGAGAATGTGCATCGCATTTCGCTATGCATATTTAATGATTGCATAGCTTTTCTTGAATTTTGCATAGCGAAATGCGATGATACGATACCGCTTATTTTGATCCATGGTATTTAGGGTGAACGGACCTGATACCTATTAAAAGACAAAAATGCCTTATCAACCATTTTTTTTGTATTTTTAGTTTTGTTTCACACGAAGTGAGTATTTCTCAGTATTAATGATATAACCTCTAGGCAGAATATAGATAATTAAATCCTGAACACTTGGCAGGCCTTGAAATGTTCCAAAATTTCTACCTGTCACACATGACAGGTGGATTTTTTTCTTCCCTGTCGCTTCAAATTTTCACCTGAACACTGGAAGCTTGTGTGAATTTATGAATACCTGTATACAGACACAGTACTGTGAAAAGTTGTGTTTAAAATGTATACTACATGTATGTTGTGCCATACCATTCATCAGTGAACAAAACAAATACTGTTGGCTTATCCCTGATCTTGATGCTTTGATTTCAAAATCAAATCATTCACTGGTTATTAACCCATTATCTAACACTAGTTGCAGATGACAGCTCTATGGCCGGGGAAAAATAATTAATTTGTTTGGGGAACCCGATGATGAGCTCATTCCAATGAGGGATCATTGATCATAGGCTATGGTTTGGGAGAGAAAAATTAATAAATAGAATGGCGATTTTTTTATATTAATATGGAGTCGGTTTTGGCTGATTTGTTAGGTGAAGGGTAACTGGCCTGTCATTGTGACAGGTATGATTTATTTTTACTTGTCTCCACCCAATGTCTGGCTGTCAGTGACAGGTGGACAGGTGTACATTTCGAGCCCTGACACTTGGGTGAGAAGGTTGCATGTGAAAACCATAACACTCTAGATGGACTTCTTGCCTGGAACAGCTCGATGACCTTCAAGCAAAGTACAGTTGATTGGTTGCTAAGCAATCACGTGTTTCTGTATGTCATTCACATTTGTGAGTGACTGTTTTGAACATCTCTCGTAGTTTCAATGTGTCTAAAAAAGCATCCTTCGTAGTTATGATGTACCTATATACCATACCTATGAGAGTGCATTAAATGCCAGGAGAACAAAGAGGGATAATCCTATTCTGTTTGCAGAAATACATGCGCATCGCACTTTGCGATCCAATTTTATGGAACTGATTCGCATTAGAGGAAAATTGCGTCGCAAAGTGCGATGCGAAACCGAACAAATCCTACCCTGCTGTATGTTCAGTAATACTAAATTGGAGCTCCTTCCAGCTGATTACCCAGTAACTTTATTGGCCGGCCTGACCCACTCTGTGGCTATACATCTAAACAATTTATTAACATTGAAAGATTATGTGTGTAGCCATATACCGTTGTTACATGTCATGTGTGACAATGTGTCTAAAAATGTTTCAATTACCAAATTTTGCAATGTATTGCAGGATAATAATTGTGTGTACAAGCTCACATACAGTATTGAATACTGGTATCCCAATGCACCTAAACATTGCCAACAGTTAGTACACTCTGGTACATGGCAATTAATATTTTCTATACCCACTTGGGGAACAAAAATGTAAAGAAACAACTACAACGTGGATCTGATGTATTTTGTATACAGCCTTGGCGGCTAGGGTCAAACGGGCATACAAAATATTTGAACATTTAGAGCTAAATTGGCTCTTGAAGTTGAATTTGACAGGACGGATCTCACTTTCTGACTTACATTTCCAGAGGAACCTTCTTCCGAGTATAGCGTCCTGTCATTGTCAATTTGCATTTGCTTCATTTAGACAAATATTTGGAAGTCTTTTCATCCTGGACAAAGCATCTCATAACAGATCGTAGTAGGACTAGGATGTAAATTGCTCAAGTCTATCTTGTTTTCCCGTAGTTACCTATAACGAAAATAGGCAAGTGTGTATAGCGAAGCTATACCGTACGGGTTTACACCAATGTACAGGGGATGCATGAACTGTTCAGTGAATATGGGTGCATTCAGTTAACTTGATTTGTTTTAAATTTTTATCATGTCTTTTCGTTAATTAAAAGAGTTCTTGATTTTGACATTCGAAAAGTCATCAAGCGTATATCGATCAACAAAAACAAATAAACATCATGGCGGTGGGGAAAAAACAGTCCCACAATCCATCTTTTCTTGAAATGCGCACACTCAATTGGTCAGTCGCTTGTGATATGCAGAAAAGAACTGCTGTTGCTTGGTAATTATGTACACAAAACTACTTTTAGGAGAAATTCGTTGATTCTGGGAGAAAAACCGCCTTGATAACCACGGTTAAAAACCAAAATATAGGCCTGAATTATCTGTAGTTAAGAATTATTTTTTCTTGTACTTTGCATTTGTAACAAACATAGTTAGCAATCTTGAGTGTTACATCATATTAATGTGACTGACAGTGACAAGTTGCCACATTCAACGGTTCAGTTACTTTTTTTTCAAGGAATTTACGAAATGTTATCTACTTGCAACGGTTACTACTTTGTAGACCTTACGGCCCGATTGATAAATTTGAAGCTGAAAGTTTACAATTGTTCATTTTAATATCAATCATCGAACTTCTCAAATATGCATGAATATGTCACATGCCAACATATTACGTCATTACTATTATAGTATAACGTCATGACGTCATAATTTTTTTCAAAATTTAAAATAAGTAACCACGACGTCAGTTGTCGACATTTTTGACACCAAACAATCTTGACAGGTCGGAAAATCAGAAAACAACCTTAACAAGAAAATATGGCAAAGCTACACAAAAAGGATGTCCCGGCGATAACACACTGGAAACGTGGAGCTTGTTTAGCCTTAGGAAACCACATGATACAGTGATTGGACGTGTAAATCTTTCTCACTATAAATATTGTGCATCACTTATCATTCAACATTGGTCAAAATGGGCCCAATTGTTTTCATGTCACCAGGGTTTATTTTGCATTTCAGGCTGGTAGGGAGGCACCCCATTGCCCACACGGGGGCACGGTGACGCTGTGTACTAAGGCGTACTGCATGTCGATGGTGCACTTGTCTTCAGTCAGTGCTAACCCTGCTTGTGTGGAGTTAGTATGTTGGGGAGCTGACAGTTGCTCGCCGTTGCTCGGTGGTTCTCCCCGGGTACTCCGGCTTCCTCCATCCGTAAAACTGTCGTGGTCATGATTAGCCATTGTGCAGAAATATGTGACCTTAAACACCAATAAGTAAATAAATGGTAGGGAGGCATAAGCGGGGATATGCTTGGTTAGATTTCCAATGTATGACGAGTCAAGTGCATATAGTGGGAAACATTTCAGTTAGCCCACTGGCTACAGTTAAAACTAGAAGTCCTGTCAAGAGATGCGCACAAATAGCACGTCGATCTGCGCGTTAATCTACGCGTTATGACCATAATGAGGCTATCAAATTCTGTACATGTGGCCTGTGCACAAGCACTGTTTCAGCCAATGGATCTCGGGCAACCCGAGGTCCATTAGCAGAAACATTGCCCGTGTTTGCGATGAGTAACCAGGAGAACCTACCGTGCTTTGGATGCCATTCGATATGGTAATTGCGCTCAATTCCTGCGCACAATTAAACCTAGATAAGCGCACAGTTCGTGACAGGACTTCTAGTTTTAACTGTTTATAATTATATACCATTAACTGTTATATTGATGTTTCAAGGGAGTCACTGTGGTTGCTAAGAAAATTAATGTATGAGATACTACCACAGACCTTTCTGTTTGGATTAGCAGTGTATTGAGTCCATGAACCAAATTCGGTTAAAACCATCACAATAGGTTGCCTAGTCACATAGTATCGACGATCTGCCTGCTTTGTTACCCAATATAGTATCAGCCAAAAAGTCGAATATCTTGAAAAATTGTTTGTTGCTAGGAACTCGCGTTGGTTGCCATGGAGATCACAGGACATGTCCAGTGCCATAATTGGCCAAACTCCGAATGTATTATGGGTCCAATATGGTAAAAATTGACCCAGTACTTTCCCTGTTGCAAGGCAGCCGCGTTCGTTGCTTTGGAAGTCACGTGACATGGGAAGTGACCCAATAGGTTAGTTTCCCAATATACTATGTGTAGCGGTCGAGGTATAAAGGCCATTTACCAACCAGCCTGGTTGGTCCGGATCTCTTAGTCTCGTGGTAAATCGGTCGCTTTGTGTGCTAGAGGTCGACGGTTCGAACCCCGGCTCCCGCACTTATCTCTCCTCCTGCTACATTTGGGGGCTCGTCCGATCCTCAGCAGTAGGTGGCACTGCGGGTGTTTCGACCGCTCTGAGGAGGAACTTGGGTGAGATTCACATGTGGTGAATCTCAAAAAAGAAGGGGAGAGTAGTGTAGCGGTCGAGGTATAAAGGCCATTTACCAACCAGCCTGGTTGGTCCGGATCTCTTAGTCTCGTGGTAAATCGGTCGCTTTGTGTGCTAGAGGTCGACGGTTCGAACCCCGGCTCCCGCACTTATCTCTCCTCCTGTTACACTATGCATCCAATATAAAATTTCACCATAATGGACCTAGTAGGCCCTAGTTTGCAGTTGCTAGGGAATTGCGTTGGTTGCTTTGGGAGTCGTGCCCGTTGTTAGGGGTCGAGTTAGTTGTTATTGAAGTCATGTGACATGGTCGGTGCCCTAATAGGTCGAATTCCAAATATATTATGGGTTCATATACCAAATTTGATCAAAATCGACCCAATGTCATCCATGTTTCTGGGGAATCGCGTTTGTTGCCATGTGTGTCACGTGATATGGTCAATGTCCATATAGGTCGATTTTCCAATGTATTATGGGTTCATACATCAAATTTAGTTAAAATCGGCACAGTAGTTTGTCCGTTGCTAAGGAGTCGAGTTGGTTGCTATGAGAATCACGTGACCTTAGTGCCGTTATAGATCTAATTCCAAATGTATGATGCGGCCATATACCAAATTTGTTCAAATTCGGACTAGTACCTTCCCTATTGTTAGGAAGTTGAATTGGTTGCTATGTGTGTAACGTGACATGGTCAGTGGCCCAATAGGTTGATCTCCCAGTGTATTATGGGTTCATATACCACATTTGGATAAAATCCGCCTAGTAGTTTACCCGTTGCTAGGGAGTCGCGTCGGTTGCTATGGAAGTCAGGTAACCCCGCCAGTGCACTAATCGCCCGATTTCCCGATGTATACTGTGTCCATATTCCAAAGCTGATCAAAATTGGTCCAGTAGTTTTCCCGTTACCAAGGAATCGCACTAGTTGCTAGGGGGGGGGGGGGGGTCACGTGACATGGTCAATTGCCCAATAGATCGAATTCCCAAGGCATTATGTCAGTTTATGTGTTCATACACATTCTTTGGTTGAAATCGGCTCAGTAGTTTGCCATTCCTAGGAAGTCGTCCCTTCAGTTGATATGAGAGTCAGGTGACTTCGTCAATGCCAGAATAGCCGAATTTCCCAATGTACCCTGTGTTCATACAGTATGTGAAGAGTGGATTGTAACTAAATCACCCGTGGAGTGGGATTATCACCCAAGCTATAACTTTCAAATGTTGTACATATCGACAACAAAACACAAGCAATGTTACAGCTAATGGACCTCCGGGTTAAACCCGGAGGTCAATTGGCTGAAACTTAGCTGGTGCCGGTTATGCTTTGCAACAAATCTGCAATTATTGCTCTGATAGGTGGAATCTCCACTCTGCGGGTGATTTAGTGATAATACACTCTCCACGTACTGTATACAAAATTTGACCAAAATCGACGTAGTTCTTTTCCCGTTGCCAGGGAATCGCGCTGGTTGCTATGGGTGTCATGTGACATGGCCAATTGCCGAATATATCAATTTCCAAAGCATCATGTGTTCATACACTAAATTTGGTTAAAAAAATGGAATTGGTTGAAAAAATAATATTTCTCGAGATTAACTCGTGGCCAAATGTTCTTCAGATATCCAAGAACAAAGCAATACACTTTACTTTACTTTAGCGACATGACTGTGTGTGGGGAAAGGACAAAACTGTCTGCATTTTTTTTATTGAAAATTGTTCCATGGCCGACGGACATGCGCATATCAAGATGCGCATTTTGGAATTTACCCTCACACAGCTCTGTGGCTGCGTTTTGAAGAATTTTGATATCCTAGCTTTGTTCTTGGATATATGAAGCACATTTGACCACGACTTATTCGCCTAAAACATTATTTTAATATTAGTTCTGGTACGAATACGGTAGCAGACTTTCAGGAGCCATTGGTGCCTGGTGTCAACTCTGTGATTTGATTGCATATTATCTTCTTGTTCTATACATCATAACCCCCACTTTGATGTATACTTTGTATATATGTATATACGATAACCATATCGTGTGACCCTTCATTGGATCGAGTCGGGAGCAAAGGGAGTAGGTAGAGATGCAGGCTGCAAGCCGTGAGGTCCACGTTTCGAATCCCACCTGCGACAGCCGCGTGTTTTCCTTGGGCAAGACGCTTACTCCCAATTGCCCACGGGGATTGGGGATGGAGAGGGCACGTTGGCGTTGTGTGCTAAGGCGTACTGCACGTCGATGGTACACTTGTCTGCAACCAATCCTAACCCTGAATGTGTGGAGGGTAATACTTTTTGCCGGTAAAAAGGACGGTATCCGGTAAAAAGGACGGTAAGTGTATAAAAACTACGTTTTAAAGTGCTAAATGTATCCCTGAATGTGTGAAAAGTGATTTTTTAAGGAAGCTAACGTAATAATAAATACATATAAGGAAGATTAAGTATTGTTTGTTTTATTGTGGACTATTTTCGAGACAAAATATATCATTTCGCCATCGACACTGATCGACACGCCAGTTTGTGCAAGGAAAACAACGAATTCGCTGAGGTACACGACGGGGTGGATATTATCATACTTGCTCGACGGAGTTGTAACAAGCCTAATTCGTGTGCATTTAGATATTTCTGATCACGCCGAGGGGATTTAAGAGAAAGGTTTGGGGGAGAGAAACCATTTATAATTTGAAAATAGTCTACAATAAAACAAACAATACTTAATGTTTGTTATATATATTTATTATTGCGTACGCTTCATTAAATTGTCACTTTTCACACATTCAGCTGTACATTTAATACTTTAAAACATAGTTTTATACACTTACCGTCCTTTTTACCGGCAAAAAGTTGTGTTCAAGCTATTTTTTAAACGAAGGGGGCGGGAGGGGGGGGGGGGGGGTTCATAACTTATTTTTAGTTAGCGTTTCGCCAAACACATGCCGAGATGATAATAAATATTAAAAAAGAACACACACACCAGTGGATACTAGTTCTAGATTCCTGTATGTCCTACCCCAATGATACTCCCAGGCGCCCATTAAGACTGGAGCGCCTTGTTCTCACTCCACCAATCCCCATGTGTGAGCTCCCAGTGGTGGGGGCCCGGGAGGGGTGGCTGAGGCCCCCCAAATGCAAACCATAATTAACTGTTTTTAACCCCCACGTTTCCCCAGGAGGCACCAGAATCGATCTCATAGATTCAGAATTTGAAGAAAAAAATATCCTGGGAAGGGCTCATAATCGTGGGAGGGAGTACGCACAATTCCATAGTTCAAGCGTTATATCGATCTATCGATCTAGCCCCCCCCCCCCCCCCCAACACCATTTCGAAAATATTAAATAGATTTTTTTTTTATCTAGTAGGGGCGTACACAGGATTCTATAATGGGGGGGGGGGGGGGAGGTAGCCATTCTTTTTTGTTGGGGGGGGGGGGGGTGCAATCATGATATGTGGAAGGTCGTTGTGGGGTTTGCCCCCCACTCCCCCCCCCCCCCCAAAAAGACACAAAAAAACATGCAAACAGTCACATACCGTTTTTAACCCCTACCTTTCTTCAGGAGGCACCAGGATCGATCTCCCCAGAGTCTAGCAACTTAACCTTCTTCCCAGTGGTGGGGCGGGGGTGGGGCTCCTAAATGCAAACTGCCACTTACTGTTTTTAAAACCCTCACCCAGGCCTTCGATTGGGGATCCTAGCTCTGCCACTGGGGCCACCGTTGATATTGTATTTTGAGAATGCCGTGGTTTAGTGGTCAGTGTCATTCAGTGTTAATCTGAACCGGAGACTGGGGAGGCCCCACAGCGTCCACATTATAGAAGGGACAATCTCAGATGTCAGTTGCGTGGTGGAGGAAGCGATTCTAAGCCGTACATGATCTCGCACGATCGCCTCAATCTACATGAAGTTTTAGCTATTCTCGGTAGCCCAAATATGGACCTTATGTCGACGACAAATACAACAAGGCCAAGTGGTAGTAACATGTTTGTGGTAGATTCCACAACATTCTCCTAGGTACACGATTGGCGTTGTGATGCGTATAAGTGGGAAAACACTGGGTCAAGGAGAGTGCCGCTATCTATAGCCAAATTATAAGAAAACTGTTTTTCATATCAAAATGCCCGGTGGAAAGCATAGTTGTTCACCGTAGTTCATAAAAGTGGAGTACCAGCTTGCCCCGAATGGGCGTTTCATCTTAGTGCAGTACATTGGTGATGAAAATGTACCATTTGAAGGTTGTTTGGTGCAGAACCCACCCACCCTGTTTTTGTTTTGTTTTTTTTTGTTTGTTTGTTTGTTTTTTTTAAGTTGCTTAAGTTGCTTGGAAAGCCAGCATGGCGACCAGAATCGAAGACTAGGCCAGTGTCCAATCCCTGTACATGTTAATTCTCTTATCTATATTCCCTGCCCAGTAAGCACATACGATTATATTGAAACTGGCATCTGAACACAATCCCTACTGCTTTTCTCTGACACAAACTGGCGCTTTATGCTATCTTGAACTTGCTCTCCAAGATTGGGCATCAAGTAATTGGAAGCATTCCAAATCTATTGCTTGTTAATTTCAGGCGTCCACTATACATATTGTATATGATAGACACTAATGTGTATAGCGGGCGATTGGAATTAATAACTAATGAAATTGTTTACGATAATTTGTTTCTGGGGAGGTCTAGCCCTAGTTAGGCCTGGAAGGGACCCCACAACGACCTTCCAAATATCATGATTGCCCCCCCCCCCTTTACAGATCCTGGCCCCGCCCCGCTATATATATAATCCATTTCCCACATTTTCGAAATGGGGGGGGGGGGGTGGGGGGGGGCAAGATCGACATAACGCTGGCATATTTCAATGGCTTGACCTTTGAAATTGGGCGTAAAATTCTCCTACGGTTGTGAGACCTTTTTCCGGATATTGTTTTCTTCAAATTCTGAAGCTCTGAGATCGATTCTGGTGCCTCCTGAGGAAACGTGGGGGTTAAAAATAGTAAGTTTCGGTTTGTATTTGGGGCCCTCAGCCCCCCCCCCCCCCCGGGTCCACCACTGTGAGTTCACAAATAGGGATTGGGATTGGTGGAGTGAGCACAAGGGGGCCTAGTCTTAATTGGCTCATGTGGGTATCACTGAGGTGGGACTTACAGGAATCTAGAAAAAGTATCCACTGATGTATGGTTGGTTTTAATATTTATTATCACCTCGGCATGTGTTTGGCGAAACTCTAACTGAAAATGTGAACCCCCCGTTTAAAAAAAAGTTTGAACACAACTTTTTGCCGGTAAAAAGGACGGTAAGCGTATAAAAACTGTTTTAAAGTACTAAATTTATCTCTGAAAGTGTGAAGTGACAATTTAATGAACAGTGCGCAATATAAAACGAAGATTAAGTATTGTTTGTTTTATTGTAGACTATTTTCAAATTATGAACGGTTTCTCTCCAAAAAACTTTTTGTTAAATACTCTCGTAGTGAACAGAAACATCTAAAATTAGCTACACCTCCGTCAAGCAAGTATGATAATATTCACCCCGTCGTGCACCTCAGAGAATTCGTTGTTTTTCTTGCTCAAAATGGCTTGTCGATCAGTGTCGATGGCGAAATGATCTATTTTGTCTTGAAAATACTCTACAATAAAACAAACAATACTAAATCTTCGTTATATATATTTATTATTGCTTTAGCTTCCTTAAATAATCACTTTTCACACATTCAGAGGTACATTTAGTATTTAAAAACGTAGTTTTATACACTTACCATCCTTTTTACCGGATACCGTCCTTTTTACCGGCAAAAAGCATTACCCTGTGTGGAGTCAGTACGTTGGGGAGTCTGGCAGTTGCTCGCCGTTTCTCAGTGGTTCTCTCCGGGTATTTTGGCTTCCTCCACCCCCGTAAAACTGTCCGACACGAGGTGACCCGTGATATGGTTTTGTTAAAAAAAAATTAAAATACTATTTTTTCGCCTGCTCGATTTGTACATTACTCGGATGGAATGTGGCCGATTAGGTAGGTAAAAGGTTAATACAATGTCCACAGCAGTTATTGGCAAGTTAACAATTCTATTTGCTCGATATTTGTGTTCAAGAAATTTGAAAAAATATGGGTTTACTTGTATCACCTCTAACCTCTAGCTCATTATATCCTCGGAGTAACGGAATGGTGGAACGGGCAGTTGGGGCAGTTTAAATGCCAGGCCTGGCATTCTTAAAAATACAGGAGGGCTAAAAATCGCTCTCCTAACATGGCCTAGTGGAGCGATTAGCTCTCCTCAAGCCTACAAAGGCTAAAAGTGGCAAAGTGAAGTTGTACTATTAATGAATTCTGCCAAGTGGGCTTTGTACATTTTATTTGGTGCTGCAAACCAGGTAGTCTCTGTGAGACGGCTACACTGCCCCTCCCCCACCTCCGTGCCTTTGTAAGGCCCGGAGGTGTGGGAGGGGCAGTGTGGCCATATTGCAGAGACCACTAACATTGCAGAGATCTGAAAACATGTGTGTTTTAGGAATAGGCTGTTGTGGTAATCATTATTTTCTAAGGCTAGGAGGGCTAAATAACGATTGGTCTTTGCTGAAGAGAAAGCAAAGATTAATCTAGAAACGACGATTGCATTGACTATATTTTAAATTAATTATAGTTGACAATAACAAGACCGTTCAATACAGATTTGAAGGGGGTAAAAGGAGATCTCCTTAAATTTCTGAAAGGCTGGTAGGTGTGTATTCCACGTACATGTATTCCAATCCCGGGAACGCCATTCCCCTACTGAGTGAGGACACCCTTTCATACAATTTTAAGACCTTCAGTGGCTCATTCTTCATGAATATCAAATACAGAGAGCACTCAATCGCTTTGCAAAATATATCTTAGCCCACTAAACCCATTTTAGCTGTGTGCAACTCACGCAGCCCCGCCCAGAAAATAGTTCCCACAATTTTTAAAGAATTTGGGGTACCAAATTGCAAAAAAATTCCCGGAGCAGGGCTCCCCGGACCCCTGCTATGAGAAGAGGACCCCCCTGGGTCTCCCCATCGTCCTTCAATGGTTCATTCGTCTTGAATTTCCGACACAGAGCGCATTGAATCGCTTTGATATATATATGTAAGCCCACTAAACCCATATTAGCTGTGTGCAACTCACACAGTCCCGCCCAGAAAATAGTTCCCACATTTTTTAAAGAGTTTCGGGTAATGAATTGCAAAAAAAATCCCGGAGCTGGGCCCCCTGCTATGAGAAGAGGACCCCCGGGCCTTCCCATCGCCCGACCGGCGCTGTTCTGCCACTCCTTAATTTCGGAAAGCATCATTAGAATGTCATACATGCAGGGACCGATCAGGACTATTTAAAATACGCTCTAGCCTCGGAGCCTATTTTTCAATTCATGCGCCAGATTTCAATTTACAGAGTCACACTGCTGTTTGTAACACACACTGCAAGTATGTAATAGCTCTCATCATTTTCATTTACTACACTATAGCAAACATTAATCTTCACTGTGGTTTCTGATCAAGTCTTGGCTGCCTATTTAGGCAGCCAAGACTTGATCAGAAACCACAGTGAAGATTAATGCTTGGTAATTAAGACTTGAAGTATTAACTTAAGCACTCTACAACAATGATAAATGATAATCATATATATAATACATGTAAGAGTGTCTCTCTCGATTATCCATCGAAAGAATATCAAAATATGATCTGAGAGCGTTACGCGCCAACTGAGAAGCCTATTTCTGAGATTTAGAGCCAGATCCTGATGTTTCAGAACCAAATACGCACTGGCGCATACCCAGGTCGATCCCTGTACATGAATATAGTGGGATGTTATGCGGATATCTATTCTGTTGGAAATAACTGGTAAATAGTAATTTAACACCATCAATATTTCTTTATTTATTAGTGCTTAAGACCACATTCAGCATCTATAGCTATATTATGACCACACCACAAGTATGAAGACAAGTCCAGCCAACCGTTTAATCCTAAGCTACACACTGTAGAGGACTTTCACCAGGCGTTGGCCACAGGTCACAGTAAATGAAATTAGTTTAACGAGCACTACTCCACTTCCCGGCGGTGGAACGACAAAATTGTTTTTACTGTATATATGTTTTGTTTGGACAACAATAAAAATACGTTAGCTCTCCAGATTGTGCGCATAAAATAAAATACAGTGTGGGGGCGCGGTGGCTCAGTTGGTAGAGGTGCAGGCTGCAAGCCGAGAGGTCCTCGGTTCGAATCCCACCTGCGCCAACCGCGTTGTGTTCTTGAGCAAGACACTTCACTCACCCCCATTGCCCACGTGGGGGCACGGTGACGCTGTGTACTAAGGCGTACTGCACGTCGATGGTGCACCTGTCTTCAACCAATGCTAACACTGCTTGTGTGGAGTTACTATCTTGGGGAGTTGACAGTTGCTCGCCGTTGCTCGCTAGTTCTCTCCGAGTACTCCGGCTTTCTCCACCCGTCCGTAAAACTGTCGTGGACATGATAAGCCATTGTGCAAAAATATGTGACCTTAAACACCAATAAATAAATAAAATGCAGTGTTTCAACTCCATGACAGAAACTTTGCTTCTGCACTCTAAAATCAGGGTGGTGGGTGGTGGGGGGGGGGGGGGGGGGCGGGGGGATTAAAATCAAAATAAATCAACTGGTTTGACTCAACTCAGTTGATTTGGGTTGATTTTTAACCCAACTTATTTTAGAGTGTGCTGTCTGTATCTCTTCAAAGAACGAGTTTGTTGTAATCCACACCTATAGGGCGCAGTGGCGTTGCGGTAACCGGTTCTCGTCAGATCACCGAAGTTAAGCAACGTCGAGCCCGGTTAGTCCTCGGATGGGTGGCCGTCTGAGCGATCGATTCGGACTCCCGCGTGGTGTCCTTGGGAAAGGCACTCAACCCCGATTGTCCACATGGGAGCACGATGATGCCGTGTACTAAGGCGTACTGCACGTCGATGGTGCGCACGTCTTCAACCAATCTAACCCTGCCTGTGCTGCAGTGCGGAGTTTTACGATGTTGGAGAGCTGGCAGCTGCTCGTCGTTGCTCGGTGGTTCTCTCCGGGTACTCCGGCTTCCTCCACCCGTAAAACTGTCACCGACACGATATGACCCTGGCTGTTAAAGTGTCATTAAACCCTAATAAATAAATAAATAAATAAATAAATAAATTCACACCTATAGCTGCAATATGGACTTCAATGTTCGAAAGATCCACAGTTCAATCCCCACCAGGGGTGACTGCGTTGTATCCTTGGGTAAGGCGCGTAATCTCGATAATCCACGTGGGGATGCGGGAGTGTTGTATATTAAGGCGTAGTGCGCGTTGATGTTGCACTTGTCTTCAACCAATGCTAACCCTGCTTGTTCGGAGTTGGTACGTTGGGTAAGTCTGAAAGCCGTACGCCGCTGCTCCATGGTTCTCTTCGATACTCCGGCATTCTCCACCTGTAAAACTGTCCGACACAAGATACCACGCTTGTAGAAAGTGTCGTTAAACTGCAATAAAAATAGGTTTTAGCACATTACACCATCGTTCTTCCAATTGGGCATTTGGAATGAAGAATGTTGCCCAAGGACAAAACGCAAATAAAGGAGATCAGGATTGAACCTACGACCAGGAACACCGGAACCACGGGGGAGAAAAGGCAGCGCTACCTTCCCTGCCTTCGGACCACGGGGGTGAGAGGGGGTAGATAATGGCCTTTCCTGGTGCGTCACTAAATTTTTTTCAATTTTATTCTCGAAGAAAGGTTAAAATACACCCCAAATCCGTTCTGGGAGCTTTCAAAATTCAATAGGTGAGTTGGGGTGGGGTGTGGGGGGGGGGGGGTGAAAGGAGGTCCCCGACCGGTGGGGGGGGGGGGGAGGGTACCTTTCAAGCTCCCCATCTCGGGCCTTCATCCTTCGAGACATGCATACTTCAGCATTTAATGGTGGGGCTGCATGTGCGAGTAAATGCCCTTTCCTAGGGTCTGACCTCCACCCTGCCCTCGGACAGCCATTTATACATTCTCACCCGATAAGACGAGCATAATAGCACCATCCCCGAACACGGCACTCTGGAGGAGCAGCATTTATGTAAGACACTCTCTGATCTGTCACTGTCCGGTCAGTTGTGACCGCTCATAACGTCAGCGCCGTAAATATTATTTTTGAGCTGTGTCCTACACTTAATGTACGGTCCCGTAAACGAAGCGCCGACCAAAATTTAAAGGTATCCGGGTATATTTATGGTAATAAATATAGGATATTTTAAGAGTGTGATAACCATCGGGGTAATTAAATCGTATCAACCAGGAAGGGGCGAAAATATGTGGTGGCGTCAACGAGGGCATTTTGTTGAGATTGGATTTTCAGATATTGATTCACTCTTATAAGTAATCATTTATTTATTGGTGTTTAACGCCACATCAGCATCTAAAGCTATATGGTGGCGATGAAAACGAAGAGTTATAAAAAAGTCATTATTTTCCATGAAATAAAAATGAGTCGATGAAATCCGGAAAGAACACGAGGAATAAAAATGAGTAGCAGAGGCGGCGGAAGCTCCAAAAAAATGTGTGTGTGTGTGTGTGTGTGGGGGGGGGGGGGGGGTCACACCTTTCTGTGTACCGCAATGGTGTAGGATGGAAAATAATTTTTTTCTTCGGGGGGGGGGGGGGGGTGGTCAATGGTGGTGGGCGGTGTATTAATGCAAAATATATAAATTTATATATTCTACCACTCGCCCTTGAACCCGGTTCAAGGGCGAGTGGTAGAATATATAAATTTATATGGCATTCTATTTAAGACACTAACCTCGGCGTATTTATTTTGTTTTGTTTTTACTAAACCCTTAGAACACTGGTGGTATCTCAATTCAATGGCAACAATTGGGAGAGGCCATATTCATTATTTGTGGGAAGACCAATTAATATTTTCAACGCCTCAGGGCTGCACGTTGAAAATATTGATTGGTCTTCCCCACACATTCACTTAGCAGCAGCTATCATATTTAATGAATTTATAAAGTATCATGTTTATGGGCCGGAAAAGCGGCCTCTCGGGTTCAAAGGGCTAATCATACTTTGAAACCGTCCTTTGAAATATTACGCTCGACTTGGAGCTTTCTATTTTTATTTATTTATTTATTTATTGATGTTTGAGGTCACATATTTATGCACAAGGGCTAATCATGACCGTGACAGTTTTACGGTGGAGGAAGCCGGAGTACCCGGAGAGAACCACCGAGCAACGACGAGCAGCTGACAGCTCTCCAACATCGTAACTCCGCACTGCAGCACAGGCAGGGTTAGATTGGTTGAAGACATGCGTACCATCGACGTGCAGTACGCCTTAGTACACGGCGTCATCGTGCCCCCACATGGGCAATGGGGGTGAAGTGTCTTGCCCAAGGGCACAACGCGGTTGCCACAGGTGGGATTCGAACCGAGGACCTCTCGACTTGCAGCCTGCATCTCTACCAACTGAGCCACCGCGCTCCCTTCTATTTTTAGTCAATAAAAGCTTGAACATTAATGTGGTCACATATGTATGTGTAGTGACCATAGGGGTTGTGTATGTCATGTCGGAAAATACAATAATGAGAAAATGAGACCACTTGTTTTATTCTTAACCCGATGAATAATTAAAAAATTAAAAAATATACTGAGTCAAAAAAGAAAGTATAATAAAGACAAATGTGAAACAATAGCATAACCCTTTACCTAACCTGAAAAGCAGACGACACTTGCAAAAATAATTCTTGAATAACTAATTTTTTTTCATTTTTTGTCTCAAAAACATAGGTTATGACCCCTCGTTGGAACGAGCTCGACGAGCTCTTTCCAACGAGGGGTCATAACCTATGTTTTTGAGACAAAAAATGAAAAAAATAGTGCAAATTAATTGGCTATTTTTTAGAATAGCGCTGGCCGGTTTTAGCGGTTACGTTAGGTAAAGGGTTATAGGATGAAATTTAATAGTTCTAATGTTGCGTGTTTGTGGACAAGAAGTCTTGCAAAGAGTTTAATCACATGTTGTTATTGTCCACCCAACTGTATACAATTTTGCTACGGATTTCAAAATAGCACGTGCTACCCGAGAATGTCAAATTGAATGGGTGACCGACGATTTTCTTTTTGTTATGTTGTGCTAGAGAGCCTGAGTTATTGAGAAAACACGCTAGTTTTTGTCTTCCGACATTTTAAAAAATGTCAAGGTTAACCGAAAATCAGAGGTTGCGTGCCATTGGTATGCACGAGGCTGGGATACCACCAGGTGAGCTCTCTGCTGAGTTCGGAGTCACTGTGGCCACTATTTACCGTCTCACTGGATGGCACAGAACCACTGGATCTACTGCCGACCGACCGCGTTCAGGTCGACTAAGACTAACGACCCCCTGCACAAGACCGACACATCAGGACGTCTCACTTGCGGGATGGCTTCCATCCTGCGACGAGGACAGCAGCAATTACTCCTGGTAGAACTAACGATAGCGTCAGTGCACAAACTATCCGCAACAGACTCGCTGAACACGGCATCCGAAGTAAGCGTCCATGCCACGGACCAATCCTTACCCAACGTCATCGTACCGTCAGAATGGAATGGGTAAGTCAGCGTGTTCGCTGGAGTCAGCAGCGTTGGAGCACAGTTCTTTTAAGTGAGGAATCACGATTTTGTCTACGGCGCGCTGATTGTAGGGCAAGAGTGGAGAATGGTTTTCTGATGCTTGCGTGCGGGTGTGCAACCGTTTCGGCGAGGGTAGTGTAATGGTTTGGGCAGGAATTTCCTTGCACCATCGAACGAGTTGATCTTCATCGATGATAATCTGAACGGACAGCGATATAGCGACGAAATTCTTAACGCTGTTGTTGTCCCGTTGTTCAACGCTAACGTCGGATTGCAGTTATTCCAACAAGACAATGCCCGATGTCACGTGACGCGTATCTGTCGTAACTTTCTTGAGCAGAGCGGCAGGAGTGGAACGCAATACCACAGAGTGACATCCAGAGACTTATCAGGTCCATGCGCCGTCGATGTCTTGCTATCCAAGAGGCAAACGGTGGACATACACGCTGTTGACTGCACGTGTGAACTTTTCATTTCACCCCATGTCTGAATTGTGACGTCCTGACGTGACGCTGGCCACAGTAAGAACATGAAATTATGCAAATTCATACAGCTAGATTCGAAATAAGAATTTACAATAACTTGTTTGGGACTAAAGTCGATAATACTAAAAAAATGCTTCTCAAAGGTTATTATACTTTCTTTTTTGACTCAATATATATATAACGACGGAAATAAGAAACGCAGTTCTGGTAATATAATTTTTTTTCCGTAGACCAAATGTAGTAAAAGTTGACACATAGCTACCTCAGTGTACTTTCTAGAGTCTTTGGTTAAAATTCAGTCAACCATGATCACGTGCGACGCTCCATGCTTTCAATAGATTCGACAAAGCTTGCATCCGGGGCATTCCCATGTGCTGTGGACTTGGAAACCACACCAAATCGAACTTTTGAACAGTACACATCGATTGCACATCATTTCATTTCAACTCGATCGAAAAGCAAAATGCCGCGAAGTTCCGAAGTGAAGAAGGGTAGGGCTATTGCTCTAATTATGCAGGGACAATCGCAACGTCTCCCAGCAATTTGGGGTCCATGAGTCAACGATAATTCGTTTAGTTGGGCGTCTCAGAGCCACAGAAAGATTAGCTGACCGTCCCTGGAGCGGACGTCCGCGCGTTACGTCAAGATAGAGACATACGTATCTCACACCTCCATAATTGATTTCAGACGGAGACAGCGAGTCAGGTTGTAGGCACTCATGGTCGCAGAGTGTGTCCAAGAACAGTTAGGAATCGGTTGCGGGAGTTCAATTTAAGACCACAACGTCCCTACGTTGGTCCGCAAGGTACATCAGGTGACGTCAACGTTGATTGCAATGGCTGCGGGCACATGCACCAAATCGGTTTCACTTGGCCCACGGGGGTGGAGACGCGTGTTATTCACTGACGAGTCTCGGTTCACGCTTTACAGGTCAGATGGGCAACGTTGCTATCGACGTCGAGGTGAGCGATATTCTGACGCGTGCGTTAAGGAAAACGGCAGATTCGGGGAGGGTCTTGTGGTTGGGGGGGGGGGGGGGGGGTATTTCTCATGGAGTAAAAATACCTCTCGTGGTCATCCAGGGCAATCTTACAGCCGTAAGATATCGGTATCAGGCCCTTATGCCTCACGTCCTTCCACTTATCCATGCGCGTAACCTTACGTTGCAGCAGGATAATGCGAGGCCGCACGTTGCTAGGGTTTGTCGTGACTTCCTCAACCAAAATAATGTCCCAGTTCTCGATTGGCCACCCTGCAGTCCAGATTTGTCCCTGATCGAGAATTTGTTGGTCGAGCTGGGCAGGAGGGTCAGGAATCGCATCAACGTCCCAAACAACGTCGCTCAGCTCACGCAGGCCCTTCTTCGGGAGTGGAATAACATCCCACAAAGGACCATGAACAACTTGCTGGGGTCAATGGTAAGAAGAGTTAGAGAAGCGGCTGAACCCAGGAGTGGGCACACCCGCTATTGATTTTGATCAGGAAATGGTGCAGGGTATACCCACGTTTGAACGTTATACATGCAAACGCCGTCTGTTTTAAGGTAACAAAACCCGTCAAAATTTAATCAGTAATGAAGAAATAATATCATTCATTCATTCATTCATTCATTCATTCATTCAACCATTCATTTGTTTCATTCATTCATTCATTCATTTGTTTCATTCGTTTTATTCATTCGGACAGTGGATTCAGTGTGAAATAGGGTTGATTGGTGAGTACGAAATTCATTAATCATCTTATTCAGTGTTTTCAGGAAATTACGGTGGATTGGGGAGAACTTAATACTTTCATCCATTCGTTTCATTCTTTCGTTCTCCTTCTGCGATTGTCAGTCGCTCGTCCGCCTGTCAGTCGATTTATTCTTTCACCCTGGTCGTTGGCTTTAGGGGGTCATCAGTTTTTTCATTCGTTTATTCATCCGCTAATTCATCCATCAAGGAATGAATGGGTGGGTGGATGAGTGGATGAGTGAGTGGGTTTCATCCATTCATTCATTCATTCATTCATTCATTCCTAAGGACGTACGTTGAAAATATTGATTGGTCAACCCCCAAATAATAAATATGGACTCTTCCAACTGCTGTCATTGAGTTGACATGGAAGACACCATAAGGGTTAAATGGAAACCATTACTTTGTTAGCACTGATCAAGGTGCATTGTCTTTCATCGCTTTTGTTTTTCATGCACCGTTATGCAATCTATAGCATTACAGAGCATTTAAGATCTCATCAGAATGTGGCATACAAGTTGTTGGTAGGCCTTGACCTGAAAGAATTTCAGGTCAGGGCCTATCAATAACTTGTATGCAGAATTTTGTTTACCCTTTACCTGCAACCCTCCAAAACAAAATCCATCAATGCTGTCATTGAGCTGACATGGAAGACACCACAAGGGTTAAATGGAAACAATTACTTTTTTAGCACTGATCAAGGCGCATTGTCTTTCATCGTTCATCGCTTTTGTTTTTCATGCACCGTTATGCAATCTATAGCATTACAGAGCATTTAAGATTTCATCAGAATGTGGCATACAAGTTGTTGGTAGGCCTTGACCTGAAAGAATTTCAGGTCAGGGCCTATCAATAACTTGTATGCAGAATTTTGTTTACCCTTTACCTGCAACCCTCAGAAATAACTTGTATGCAGAATTTTGTTTACCCTTTACCTGCAACCCACCAAAACAAAATCCATCCTTCATTGTCCACTCAATCACTCCCCCCACCCCCACCCCCCCTCCCACACAATGACACACACACTGTGTTGCGGTAATGCACTGACTTAATACACTTTATACACATTTACTACTTGGTTTTCACTCTCCGTCCGATTGATCTGCAAGCTAGGGAGCTCCTCTGGCATCACTGTACTTCCTACTGTTTTGTCCTCTTCTTTTTCCATCCCCCCGCTGTTTGGATAAATTTATACGTCAAAATTTATTAGGTAAACCCGGTTACTGTATTTCAAAACTGCCCGATGTTTCCGTTAGGAATCTTGTTTTTGTTTTCTAAAAAAATAAAATTCAGATATTTTCATTCCCAGTTATTCTGTTATAAAATATTTAGACTAGAGTTCTCTTTATTCATTTTTCTGGTTCTTTACTTAATATCTTTCTATCTCCACTGGTATTTAAAACTTTATCCACAGAACTGTTGCAAGGACACGATGAGACCCACTAAAACATTTTATGAATAATATCGTTATCGGAAGCCTTAATTGCCGAGGTCTTTTTTCTGAAACAACAAAGCGCAGAGACATCTTCTCTCGTTGCAGGGATAAATTCGATATAGCTCTTCTGGTCGACACTCATTCAACCCTAGAAATCGAGAATACGTGGAAATCAGAATGGGGTTACGAAGCTATCTTCTGCTCTCACTCAAGCTCAAGTAGGGGAGTGGCCGTCATGTTCAAAAATACATTCATGCTCCAGATTCATAATACAATAAAAGATCCCGGAGGCAATTTCATCTTTCTTGATATGACGATTCAGGACCAAAGAATCACCCTTGCTGCCGTGTATGCCCCCAATGAAGACAATCCAAAATTCTTCGACAATCTTTTTAATAAAATTGAGAGAATTGGGAACTGCTCCATATTGGTTGGAGGAGATTGGAAAATTACGATATTGACACGATAAATTACCGTCACAAAAACAATGTTAGGGCAAATGAGAAAATTCATTCTCTAATGGAAAAATTCGATCTATGCGATGTCTGGAGGGAAGAAAACAAAAATTTAAAACGCTACACGTGGAAAGGCCCTGGTAATAAAATGGCGAGGTTAGACTATTTCCTCACGTCCACTGACCTACAAATATTTCACAAATCGTCCAAAATTCATATACGTTACAAATCAGATCACAACCCTGTAGCCTTAACCCTCTCCTTTATTAATCAGACAAGAGGAAGGGACATTTGGAAGTTCAATAACAGCCTGCTGAACGATCCGGAATACGTGACATTAGTAAAATCTACAGTTGCTGAGACTGTTCTTCAGTACCCAGTTTCAGATAACAACGGTAGCAATAATAATAATAATAATAATAATAATAATAATAATAATAATCAGCCATTTACTATTAACGACCAATTATTTTGGGAAACTTTGAAGCTAATGATAAGAGGAAAAACCATCTCTTATTCTTCTAAGATGAAACGTACAACAAACAATCGCCTGGCAGAAATTGAGCAAAGACTTGAAACCTTATACCCCGTGTTCGATAGTGGCGACTTGTCAGTAAGTACCGAAATTGAAACCCTTGAAAATGAACTCCTAACCATTAGAAACAAAAGAATTAAAGGCATGATTCTGAGAGCAAAATCGAGATGGAAAGTAGAAGGGGAGAAATCAACAAAGTACTTCTGTAATCTAGAAAAACGCCATTACACGGAAAAAACTATACCTAAACTTGTAACGGGCTCTGGCTTGATTACGGAAAACATATCCGAAATTTTAAATGAACAAAAGCGTTTCTACGAAGATTTATACTCCTCCAAATTAAGCCTGTCAAACAGTTCCAAGGAAAATGACCCGTTCTTTGACAAATCCAACCCCTTTTTACAGTTTTTAGACGACGAGGAGAGTGACTCCTTGGAGGGCCTTTTAACAAACTCTGAGTGTTTAAGAGCCTTAAAATCAATGAAAAATAATAAAACGCCCGGATCAGACGGATTTACCGTGGAGTTCTATAAATTCTTCTGGAGGGATATTGGCTCCTTTCTGGTCAAGTCCCTAAATCATGGATACAGTGTAAAGGAACTATCCAATCCGCAACGAACTGGCATTATTACTTGCATTCCAAAGCAAAACAAACCAAAAGAATTCATAAAAAACTGGCGTCCCATTTCACTAATTAATGTAGATACAAAAATTGCCTCGGCTGCTATAGCAAATCGTGTTAAGACTGTACTACCGAAACTCATATCAGAAACTCAGCATGGGTTCATGAAAGGGAGATATATCGGAGAATCCACAAGACTAACGTTTGACCTGATAGAAAAGTGCGAGAAACTAAATATTGCTGGAATTCTTGTTCTTCTAGATTTTGAGAAAGCTTTCGATTCACTTGAATGGTCGTTTATAGAAAAAACGTTACAGTTCCTCAACTTCGGACCTTCTATTATAAATTGGTTTCGTACTTTTTATTCAAATATCTTTAGCTATGTCCTCAATAATGGGCACTGCTCTGAAAAAATCAACCTGGAGAGAGGAGTAAGACAGGGCGATCCCCTTTCGCCGTATTTATTTATTTTGAGCGTCGAGATATTGAGTGCCGCACTTAAAAACAACCCTAATATCAACGGTATCAAAATAAACCACTCGGAACATCTCATAAGTCAATATGCTGACGACTCGACTCTATTTTTGAGTAACGACTCCCAATCATTAAACGTGGCTCTGGAGATTGTTAACTCTTTTGCAGAGGAGTCAGGCCTTAAAGTCAACTTTGAAAAGACTCAGATTGTATGGATTGGGTCTGAAAAAGGGTCGTGTAAAAAGATTGCCACGAAACGAAATGTTCAGTGGAACAATAATGGGAAATTCACCATATTGGGTATAATGTATGATCTATTTAGTGACAATTACATAATTCAAAATTACATTGAAAAATCTAGAAAGGTGGAAAAACTTTTGAACGACTGGTCGTTTAGAAATCTTACCCTAATTGGGAAAACTGCCGTCGTAAAAACGCTGACTTTACCAATACTCATACACTGTCTATCGGTCCTTCCAAAACCGCCTGACAATATGTTAGATGCAATGCAATCCAAACTGTTTCATTATTTGTAGGAGGGTAAAAATGAAAAGATCAAACGTAGGGTTCTTATAAATCAGGTTTCTAATGGAGGGCTTAAGTTTCCAGATATTCGGTCATACAGCCATTCTCTAAAAATGTTTTGGATTAAGACACTGATTGATCCCAGCATAATATCACCCTGGAAAACCCTTATTTTAGATGACTTCGAACAATATGGCAACGACAAAATTTGGCATTTACACAAAAAGGGGTTAATAAAAATCGGTGAGAACGCAAACAGTTTTTGGAAAGACGTCCTCACATCCTGGTCGCTATTGGATAACGAACCACCCACAGACTCCGTAGAAATTCTTTCTCAACCAATTTTCTATAACAGAAGTGTCAGAATCGAAAATAGATATATTTTCAATCAGACTTGGTGCGATAAAGGTGTATTCTTTTTAAATGACCTCTTGAGTGAGAGAGGAGGCTTCTTAACGTTTGAGGAATTTTCCACAAAATACGATATCAAAACACCATTCACTGTATGTCTTCCAGGGGATAAACAAGGCGATTCCAAGGCTGTGGCGGAAAAAAATTGAAAGGGAAAAAAGTCCAACTGTGTTCTGAATCCACAAATTGAGAAATTGAAAGAAACGAAAACGGTCAATAAAACATTTTATCTGTTATTTCTGCAAAAAGCGATTTCCGATCCTGTTCATTCTCAACGAAAATGGAATGAGCGTTTGCATACTGATCTCACACAGGAGGATTGGAGATTGATATACAAAAGCCCTTTCATAATCACAGACGATACTTATCTCCAAACCCTACACTACAAAATTCTAAATGGCGCTCTATATACCAATTCCCGTCTTTTTAAATGTAAATTGTCGGAAACTGAACTGTGTACATTCTGCTTCAACACCAAAGAAACTGTGTCACATTTGTTCTTTGACTGTCCCATGTCAAAGTCAGTCCTATTACAGCTCGCTGAAAAATTGAACGAACAATGTGGTGTTCTATTGCCACTGACACCACACTTTATCCTTATTGGCTATAATAATAATAACAATAATAATGATAATAATACTAATGATAACACTTTGTGGTCTCAAGAAAATAATCTTTCTCTTCTAGTTCTTCTGTACAAAAAGTTCATTTATTCCTGCAAGGTGAGAAGGTGTCAGCCCAGCTTTCAAGGGCTAACTGAAATTCTGCGTCGATATTGTGAATTGGAATTATACTCCCTTCACATGTATTCACCCAAAAAATCTCGACTAATACGAACAAGATGGGAACTTTTCAAAGGACTGTTTTATCCTCCTTCTTCAGTAAATGTGTCAGTTACTAGATCATAGACCTCGACTTTCTCTTTCCTTTTTTTTATTTTTTTTATTTGTAGTCCCCATACAGTGAGGCTTCGCCTGCGGCAACATTTTGGCATTGTGTCACCAACAGTAACTGTTATTAGTGTATATTTCTGTCTCGAAACACCTAAAAATGATAACCTTGGTTAGAGAGCAGAAATGTGTTGGAAAACAACTTCACACAGGAAGACTTTTGTATACATATGTAATCGTGTAAATTATATACTTGCTGTACACTGATTGTGTGTCTATACGTTTTTACCTATTTGTATATGTATTTTATTTCATCTGAATAAAAAAAATTGGAAAAAAAAAGAAAAAAAAAAAAAAAGAAATAATATCAAATTCCAAACAATGAAATAATCATCCATAACACATTTGAAATATTTACCACATAAAAAAACTGTGAGATCTAGTCATGGCTGCTGTATGGTAGCAAGGAGGAGACACAATATATAGTTTCTTGATTTTTTTTAAAAATATGTTTATTTTTTCTACTGCTTCGTTTGTAAATAACGCGGGCGTATGTGGTCGCTTCGTTTGTAAATAACGCGGGCGTATGTGGTCGCTTCGTTCGTAAGTAACGCGAGCGTATGTGGTCGATTCGTTTGTAAATAACGCGAGCATATGTGGTCGCTTCGTTTGTCAATAACGCAGGCAGCCCTGGCATTCTTAAAAATGCAGGAGGGCTAAAGATCGCTCTCCTCACATGGCCTAGGGGAGCGATTAGTTCCCCTCAAGCCTACAAAAGCTAAAAGTGGCAAAATAAAGTTGTACTATTAATGAATTCTGCCAACCCAACTGGACTTTGTACATTTTATTTGGTGCTGCTAACCAGGTAGTCTCTGTGGGACGGCTACACTGCCTCTCCCACACCTCCGGGTCTTGGTAAGGCCTGGAGGTGTGTGTGGGGCAGTGTTGCCGTCCCACAGAGACCACTAACATTACAGAGATCTGAAAACTGTGTGTTTTAGGAATAGGCTGTTGTGGTAATCATTATTTTCTAAGGCTAGGAGGGCTATTTTTCGCTCTCCTCAATTTTTTTAAGGCGAGCAGTAGGCGAGCGAATAAATCGCTCTCGTGAAAATGCCAGGCCTGCGCAGGCGTATGTGGTCGCTTCGTTTGTAAATAACGCGGGCGTATGTGGTCGCTTCGTTTGGCAAAGGATGAAATAAGAAGTTACATCACGACTAATGCATGCATATTTTATCCGCAAATAAATTTCCAAGAAACTAATTCCGACTGACTAATTTTCCAACTACAAAATCAAGGTAAAGACAAGCCTTGGTGATGTAACTGGAATGTTTTTTTTCAATCAGGACGGGGGAGGGGGGAATTGTGTGAACATAGGTGGGGGTGGGTGGGTTTGCAAGTGTCAAAAACATGTGCGTAAACAGTTGGTGCATTTTTGTTTTCCATTTTCACTATTATCTTTTGTGCCTCAAGCAGTAACAAAATGTCACCAACTGAACATAAGACCTCATTTAGAAGCATTATCAACAAATGTTACCCCCTTAACCCTTTACCCAACGCAGACGATATAAAAATTTATTATTTTAAATATAATTTTTTCAAACTTTTCAAAAAATTTCAACAAAAACCATATCATGTGACCCCTCGTTGGAACGAGCTCGACGATATGGTTTTGTTGAATTTCTTTGAAAAATAATACTTTTTCAACTGCTGAATTTGCATATTATGCGGGCGGATACGGCCAATTCGTTGAGTAAAGGGTTAATATGAAACATATTGGAGAATTTCACCCAAAAATGAGTTGAGTATGGGGGAAGGTGTCCGACGTTGAACGGAAAAAAATTGTCCGACAATTTTCTATTTTAGTCGACTAAAATATCCATTCACAACATAATTCAGTCATATTCGAGTTTTTTATTGAACATTCTTTAAAATGAAATATAGTATAAAAAGGTCTTTTTAAATTACTATCCTGCTCCATAACAAAAACAAAAACACAAGGTTTGCTCTTCTTAACCCAGAACAAAAACAAGTTCCCATTTACTTTTCCAATATTCAGCAATATTTACAACATATACACGGTTACGGTGTTAGCAGAAGTAAATTAATTATGGACAGAAGGCAAAGTCTTCACATATGCCCGCATATACCATGATTTACAGAAACTTGGCTGTTCGAAGTCCATATCACTGCATATCTGAGATAAAATTAGGAAAAGCTTATTTAAATTTAAATTCAATTTAATATCAAAGGTTTCTGGGGAAAAATAATAACTGAGTTCCATTTGCTAGGTACCGCACACCAGAAACTAGATTTGTTAGAATATTAAGCTATACATTTAGTTTGTCTGATCTGTTTTGTCAACAACGCTGTAGCGTGACATAAATTATAACGTAAACATGAAAATCACACAGGGTATAATCTTTAATTATTAGGTGTGATACAGGGGTGAGGGGTCGGAAAAAAATTCCAGGAACAGACTTCCACCCCTGAAAAAAATTTGGTATGTTCTTTCCGCATAATTTTCAGCCCCCCCCCCCCCCCCCCCCCCACACACACACACATTTAAAGAAATATTTGAAGTAATCCCGTGTATTCACCACATCGCGTGACATTGGTACTATGTATGTGTTGTACTTTTATATTCTGGTCACATTTGAAGCCAAAAGACTAATTACGTGAAACACGATGACATGTTATGTGAAGCGGGACTGCGTCACCAAATTCCCCTCTGGACAGCTCTTGAAACCTCATTCTACTTATGAATAATATTCTGGATGCATTGATGTATTTCTGATTTGTCTTGTTTCTCTCGCACACGTTACCAAAGAATCACCCATTAATGGTCCGAGAATTAGTTCACAGGTGCAAACAGTTCTCTTGTATGCCATCATGAAGCAGGGTAGTTTTAGTTTTCAGCTTTACAGAAAGCGTTATGTGATGCACATTGGATAGTGTCAAATCAAAAACTTTATTTTATTGAGTTCAGTTATTTGTTGTATTTTATTTTGATTAAATTTGTTAAAATCACACAATTCTCATTTAATTTGAAAAGTTAGTGCACTCATTGGCGAAGTCAATAATTGCAAATTTTCCTTTTTCTGTCGCTGTAAAGCATGTGTCCATGAAAATCAACATATTCTGACATATCCTGAAAATTCCCAAGCCATACCCCATTATATACTCTCCCAAAAAAAAAGTGTGCATGCTAAAAAATAACACTAAAAAAAGATATATATCATTTTCATTCATGGAAATTTTATTCAATCACAGATGAATCAATTTGTGATCAACACGAGAAATTTCATTACGCTACGACAAATACTCTTGGTGCCATGGAGAGTCAAAGACACTAAGGGTCAAACACAAAAGTCACACACTCAATATCTGGTATGACCTCCGTCTGCATCGACTACTGCTGTGCATCTGCCCTCATGGAAGCGAACAAGTTAGCATGGAAGTGGGTTAGGGTAGGGTTAGGTTAGGGTTAGGTTAGGACTAGGGTTAGGGTTAGTTTAGGGTTAGGGTTACGGTAGGGTTAGGGCTAGGGTGAGGTTAGGCTAACCCTAACCCTACTCTACACCACTGAAGTCGAGCAGGACGATGACATAACGTCAAAATCGGACGAATTCCAGGTCTTCGAGGACGTAAGCCGTATTCTCTCAGGCGGTTGATTACTGTTTGAGGATGTATCCGTCTCAGGTTAGGGATGTTCCTGGCTGTCGTCGTTGCCGTTTGTTGCCGCTTCCGGAGATGGACGACACGGATATCCCGATCTTGTGCAGGGGTGGTAACTCGTGGTCTCCCGGAGCGAGGTCGGTCTCGAACGTCATCATGTTGTGCATGTCGATGGACTAGCCTGTCTACAGTGTTACGGTGGCAGTTCAAATGCTGGGCAACCTCTCTGTGTGTTCTGCCAGCTCTAATCTAAACCCAGGGCAAGGAAACGTTGATTCATTGTCAATCCCTGGCATGCTAACGTGGAGTCGTTTTAACAGCGGCGCAAGTTTGAATGTGAACGATAGGAAGGCCTTACTTTAGTGTTTAAATACCAAAGGATTCACACTGCTGCATGAATTTTCAGACTCTCCACATGCAAAACACGCCTTTTCACAAACGTGCAGCACGTCATTTAACGTTAATGCAATTTTAACGGGGAAAGCTGTTTTTGTGTTCAATATAACTTATTCATGAACACTCTTTACACCTATGAAAATATTTTTTTTTTGGAGTTTGATCAATTTCTGCAATGCACACTTTCTTTTTTGGGCGAGTATATATATGGTACCCCACCTTATGCACATGCTCTAGCAGTTGTGTTTTGTCATTTCCCTTCCAACTAGATGACAAATTGTAGCCAAAAACCTTGCGGAAAAAATTTGTTTAGCTCATGGAAAAAACTTATTTTGGGGCCGACGGACACCTACCACCCCCGCCTATGTTCTTGTAATTTTTTTTCCGACCCCCCACCCCTGTGTGATATGGTAAATGCTTACCAGTTTTGCATGTGCGCATTAAGCGTTTCGAGTTGGTGTTCGAGTGCCGAAGTTTTGTATATAAAAATATATGAAAAAGGAGGTGAGTCCCGAACTTGTCATGGAAAAAGTATGCAAGAAGGGGTGGGTGGTCAAAAAATCTGCAAACGGAAAAAAATCCACCTATGTTCACGCATTTTCCCGGCCCTCCCCTGACCAGGACTGAATGGAGCCATCACAGTCGGGACAAATTTAGTTTTTCACCCATCCCCTCCGCGACTCTCCCCCAATCAGTCATCTTTGCGACGCCCCATAAAGTCGCTGGTGTTTGTTACAATCAAAGAAAAAACACAACAAAGCTATAAAATTCAACAAGAAACAAATAAAACATTTATTTTATTTACATATAACATATATAATAATTTCCGTATTTAATCGCTTATTTGGACTGGTACTACTGTATTGGTCTAACCTTCAGTTAGAGGCAATAGTCTGTTGAATCCATCGCATAAACTTGAACACTCTTGTATACACACCAGGGTTTCTTGGTTCTGAAATGAAAATCAAGCTGGTTAAATCCATGTTTGTGTTTATTGTGGTTTAACGACACTTTCAATAGCCAAGGTCACATCTTGCTGGGCAGAAGTACGATTGAGGAATCCGGAGAGAACGACCGAGCAGCGATGAGCATCCGTTAGAAACCCATCCCATTAATTCTGTACAAGCAGGTTTAGTAGCGGTTGACGACAAGTGCACCATCGACGTGCATTTGGTTTTTCAGTTTATCACAAGAAATACATGATGAGTTTGATTGTGGTCCTGTTTTCCGATTGCACTAAGGAAAGTTAGTGATTTTGGCTTTCGCATACATCCATCAGTAGTATGCCTCGTATGTTTCACCCCTATTCTGGATGACCTCGGTGGATGACCTCGGAAGTGACGTCATGTCACGTGACCCAATGGCGCCATGTTGTGTTGTCATGGTAACCCGCGTGGGCGGCCATCTTGTGACGTCATCCCCATAGTGATACGTGGTGTGACTGCGCATGCGCAGCGCGTGTTGTTAGGGTGATACGTGTTTCCGTCGTCCATTTTGTATACTGGAGGCTTCCATCTTGGTTTCTATAGTGGCACGTGATTGCTATGTTACCAATGGCTTCTAACAAGACAGGGGTATGGTCGGGGTGTGTTCCTTTGTAGAAGAGTAAATCTGATTACCACAAACAACCCGACAATCTCCCCAAATCACCAAAATCTATCCCAATTCACCGAAATTGACTTTATTGCCCCAATTTATTGGCCTAGCACGTAGTGCTATAGTACTAAGGGGTACAAGGGGTGCATTCGATTGAACAGGAGTAATGCTCTGGATTAGAATTCTCCCAGAATCCCTTTTTGGATCCCTATCCCATGACGTTTTTCCCATTAAAAGACAGGTTCCTTTGGTAATTACCCAGAATTCTCCGCTTCTATCTATATATGCAATAGTTTTCGTAGTTTTCGTCTATCTGACCCTGTTCCTTTGTTCTAGAGTATACTCCAGTAGCTTAGAAGAGCTTATTAGTTGAAACAGTTTACTATATTATTACTATATTTAGCAATTTTTGGTCTATTCTTGTTAGTTCTGACCCTATTCCGAGTACTCTTGTTGTTTCATTTATCTAGATAATAACTAACCAATCAGACTGCTTGATTTCCCATAATCTGTATGCAGAGTTATCTCCCTTCTGTATAACAAAAGCAGTCCCAAAGCCAATAAGCTATCGAGCAGTTACTGATAAGTCATTGCTCGAACGACTCGAAGCTCATCGAGCAAATGAGCCTTAGAGCAATTGCTCGATCGAGTGACTCGGCATATTGCTCGAACGACTCGAATCCCATCGAGCAAATGAGCCAACGAGCAATTGCTCGATCGAGTGACTCCTCGAACGACTCATTTCAGAAAAAGGGATTCCATAGCCACAGGCGTTTTCGAAAAAGGGATTCCACAAATGGGATTCCAAAAAGGGATTCCATAAGTGTGATTCCGTCTTATGTCGAGCGACTAGCAACTATTGCTCAAACGACTCAACTCCCATCGAGCAAATGAGCCAACGAGCAATTGCTCGTTCGAATCCCTTTTTTGTCAAATGAGGATAAGAGTCGTAGTAAATTAGACCTCATTGAGGGATTTTTAATACGACTCTTATCCTCATTTCAGAAAAAGGGGTGCCAAAGGCCATATGCTTTTCAAAAAAAGGGGTGCCGAAACTGGGGTGCCGGGGATATTGCCATTGATATAGGTTTTTATTATACAGAAGGGAGATAACTCTGTACGATTAAGTACAGGCTATGGGAAATCAAGCAATCTAATTGGTTAATTATAATTTATATAAATGATCTAGATAAATGAAACAACAAGAGTACTCGGAATAAGGTAGGAACTACTGGTATTACGTACCACCTTACCATTAACAGGATGATACAAAGCATTTGGTAGGTTAATACTATGAACGGTTAGGATGGGACCTATAGGGGAATATACCAACCATACTCTGCTGCCGTTCTGTATTACCAGGCATTGACCCCACCCCAGAATACCGCTCAATAATATGAAGCATCTGGTGGATCAGTAGTACCAAGGGCCAGCAAGAGACCTACAGGGATATGTACAGCCTATGCTATTCTACCGTTCTAAACTACCAAGCATTACCCCCACCCCCACAAAATCACTAGGTCTACCATAACGTTCTACATATACCAGCCATATAATAAAACAAAGCAATCGGTTGGTTAATAGTACCAAGCACTAACAGGGGCCTATAGGTGTATATACCGCCCATACTATAGTACCATTCTAAACTACCAGGCAGTACTCCTACCCACAATACCCCTATGCCTAGCATTGCATACTACCTGTACCAGTCATAGGATAACATGAAGCATTAGGTGGATTAATAGTACTAAGGGCCAGCAAGATACCTACAGGGATATGTACAGCCTATATAGTATCCTCAGATAAGTATCCTATAAAAGGTATCCTCGATAGGTATCCTCAATTTAGTATCCTCAAAAGGTATCCTCAACTGATACGTGGCCATGTCATAGGTATCCTCAAATACTGAAATGAGTCGAAGAGTCGTTCGAGGAGTCACTCGAACGAGCAATTGCTCGTTGGTTCATTTGCTCGATGGGATTCGAGTCGTTCGAGCAATAGTTGCGAGTCACTCGACATAAGACGGAATCCCACTTATGGAATCCCTTTTTGGAATCCTTTTTCGAAAACGCCTGTGGCTATGGAATCCCTTTTTCTGAAATGAGTTGTCGAGTCATTCGAGGAGTCACTCGATCGAGCAATTGCTCGTTGGCTCATTTGTTCGATGGGATTCGAGTCGTTCGAGCAATATGCCGAGTCTCTCGATCGAGCAATTGCTCTAAGGCTCATTTGCTCGATGAGCTTCGAGTCGTTCGAGCAATGACTTATCAGTAGCTGCTCGATAGCTTATTGGCTTTGGGACTGCTTTTGTTATACAGAAGGGAGATAACTCTGCATACAGATTATGGGAAATCAAGCAATCTGATTGGTTAATTATTATCTAGATAAATGAAACAACAAGAGTACTCGGAATAGGGTCAGAACTAACAAGAATAGACCAGAAATTGCTAAATATAGTAATAATAAGGTAAACTGTTTCAACTAATAGGCTCTTCTACGCTACTGGAGTATACTCTAGAACAAAGGAACAGGGTCAGATAGACGAAAACTATTGCATATATAGACAGAAGCGGAGAATTCTGGGTAATTACCAAAGGAACCTGTCTTTTAATGGGAAAAACGTCATGGGATAGGGATCCAAAAAGGGATTCTGGAAGAATTCTAATCCAGAGCATTACTCCTGTTCAATCGAATGCACCCCCTTGTACCCCTTAGTACTATAGCACTACGTGCTAAGCCGATAAATTGGGGAAATAAAGTCAATTTCGGTGAATTGGGATAGATTTGGGGGATTTGGGGGATTGTCGGGTTGTTTGTGGTAACCAGATTTACTCTTCTACAAAGGAACACACCCCCGAACATACCCCTGTCTTGTTAGAAGCCATTGGTAACATAGCAATGACGTGCCACTATAGAAACCAAGATGGCAGCCTCCAGTACACAAAATGGACGACGGAAACACGTATCACCCTAACAACACGCGCTGCGCATGCGCAGTCACACCACGTATCACTATGGGGATGACGTCACAAGATGGCCACCCACGCGGGTTACCATGACAACACAACATGGCGGCATTGGGTCACGCGACATGACGTCACTTCTGAGGTCATCCACCGAGGTCATCCAGAATAGGGGTGAAACATACGAGCTATACTACTTCCATCTGTACATACATCCATCCATCTCCATCACGGTATCGTCCATTTGTTTTCAACAGTTTTGTTTTCTTCTTTTTTTGAATTAACCCTTTACCCAACATAACGGTAAAAACCGGCCAGCGCCATTCACAAACATCGCCAATTAATTTTCATTATTTGTCTCAAAACCATAGGTTATGGCCCCTCTTTGGAACGAGCTCAAATCGAAGTCCTTAGTACACAGCGACATGGTGCCCCAATCTAGTAAAAATAGCTATCGGGCCCATTTCGGTAATTCTAGGAAGTAACCGATGATTCTGGTAAAATCCGAACCAGCAAAGATACTCCCATCGAGTTCAACACATCCCCTGAACACTCCCTGCCGACAAGAAGCTTTTCAGGCTGTTAGTAACCAAATACCACAATTATAAAGAAAATTCTGTCCTATTAGATGATTTGGGGTCACATAGCAACCACGTACCACCATAGAATCCAAGATGGCGGCCTCCTGTATACAGAATGGACGACAGAAATACGTGTCATTCTAACAACACAACAACACGCGCTGCGCATGCACACTGATACCACGTATCATTATGGGGATGACATAACAACATGGCATCTCACGTGGCCTACCCTGACAGGACACATGACGCCCGCAATGCTTCGCGATATGACGTCACTTCCAGTTTCAATACTGGGGTCCATAAGAAGGGGAAAGAAGTGTACATGACATATTGCTGACGTGAATGAAATGCTTCCACACAAAACAGTGTCAAGAAAGATAGTAATATAACATTTGTCTTTAAAAATACCAGCTTTATTCACTTGATTGAAGTTTAATAAAAACAGAACACAACTTGGATAGAGGAGAATGGAGGGCAGAAATCAACGATCCCTGGTGGACTTCGGCGCTCGTGAAATACAGGAAAAAACTCCAACTCCGCTCGTCGATTCCAGCCCCTGGCACCGTACCCCTGGTTGTGTTCTGTCTTATTAACCAACGGATTAACCCTTTGCCCAACGAATCGGCCGCATCCGCCCGCATAATATGCAAATTCAGCAGTTGAAAAAGTATTATTTTTCAAAAAATTTCAACAAAACCATATCATGTGACCCCTCGTTGGAACGAGCTCGTTCCAACGAGGGGTCACATGATATGGTTTTGTTGAATTTTTTTGAAAAATTTAAAAAAAATGGTATTTAAAATAATAAATTTTGGAATCGTCTCCGTTGGGTAAAGGGTTAACAATAATACAACAAGCAATAATTAAAAGAAATTAATTCATCGTGAAATCAACAGCTTAATGCACCAAGCACCCCATAAGTTTTGATTCTCTGGAACCGCGTGTTGATCGAAAGTGTTAGTCTCGATATGTCGGCAGCCTACAATTAATTAGCAGTCAGTCGGGGTAAAGATTGAGTTGGGAGTGCGGTGACTCAGTAGGCAGAGGTGCAGGCTGCAAGCCGAGGGGTCCTAGGTTCGAATCCCACCTGCGGCAAACGCGTTGTGTCCTTGGGCAAGACACTTCATCTCCATTACCCGCGTGGGGGCACGATGGCGTTGTGTACTAAGGCGTGCGGCGTACTGCACGTCGATGGTGCACTTGTCTTCAACCAATGCTGACCTTGCTTGTGTGGAGTTCGTATGTTGGGAGCTGACAGTTGCTCGCCGTTGCTCGGTGGTTCTCTCCAGGTACTCCGGCTTCCTCCACCCATAAAACTGTCACGGTCATGATTAGCCATTGTGCATAAGTATGTGACCTTAAACACCAATAAATAAATAAATATTAATAAAGATGGAGTAAAAGTCAATATAATTTAATCATTTGCCCCGCCTCTGCGTTTGATTGGTTGAAAGCCGCATGATACAGCGTGAAAGTCGTCAAAATCGTATAAACCAAATCACGTAATGATCTGGAATGTCAACACGTTCGCACATGTATCCGATCCAACTTTGAAGACCCTGGAAGCCCCGCCCACTCAATCCAATTGTCACCGTGAGGGCGTGACGGCAGACTGATAGATGGACAACAGGCTTGTAAACAAAGATCAATGATCGATTTTTTATCGCCTCCAGTCGGCGAGAATATAATGATAATTTCTCGGGAACAATTGAATTTAATAAAATACACCGAAGTGGGAGACGAATAAAATATTCATACATCCAAACATGATTTTGGGGGAACTTAAAAAAAAAAATATTTTTAATGCTATTGTTACGTGACTTGCTAAATATCTGTCGTCTGCGAACGAAAATCAGCAACAAACAATTTGACAATGATTGACGTGACCTGTTTGTGGCACACTTTCCTGAGTTTGACTGTTGTCTTTTGCGAAAATTAAAAGTTTTTCGTTCACGTACACATAGTTTTTATATTTTACTATTACAGCCGGATTAAATTATAAGAAATAACTGTTGTTTTCCTTCGGTTTATGCGATGTAAACCGAGAATTTTCAGCACAAGCTTAACCATAACTCGCTACGCGAGTTATGAAGCTTGTGCTGAAAATTTTCGGTTTATATCGCATAAACCGAAGGAAAACAACCGTTATTTCTTAAGCCAATTATGATGTAAAACCCTGGTGTGAAATTCTTGTCGCAGTTTCGCTGATTACTGGTCGTGATTGAACCCTCATCAACTGTAACAACAAGAGAACATTTGAAGTAATATATGTGGTACTTCAACAGTAACAGTTAATAAAAATCACAGTAATGATATTTATCTAACAATCATATAGATTTTGGCCTGAAAACCACGAGAAACGGTACGTATCACATAATGTGTTCCGATTCCGTATCATTTAGACGACTCATTCTGATTCCGTATCATATAGACGACTCGTTTCCGGTAGCGCTACGGGCTATCATAACAGGGGCATGGATACATTCTATTTGCGTTTCAGTGATCGACCGAACATTATGTCCCAAAAAATGTTTAAATTTTTTTTAACCCTTTACCTAACGTGAAAAGCAGACGACACTTGCAAAAAAAATTCTTGAATAACTAATTTTTTTCATTGTTTGTCTCAAAAACATAGGTTATGACCACTCATTGGAACGAGCTCGTTCCAACGAGGGGTCATAACCTATGTTTTTGAGACAAAAAGTGAAAAAATAATGAAAATTAATTCGGCGATTTTTGAGAATAGCATCGGCCGGTTTTGTCCGTTACGTTGGGTAAAGGGTTAAGATTTAATCTGTTTATGTGACAGAATTGTCAGATAAATGAATTATCATGTTAATGTGCATGTCCTGTGATTTGTATCAGATTCTCGGTGGTGTCCAAAAATGGGATCACAACTCGCCGGCACAAGCCGGCTCGTTGAGATCCCAATTTGGACACCACCTCGAATCTGACACAAATCACAGGACATGCACATTATCATGATAATCTGTATACATATGCCCTCTTTGTGGATATCTCCATCATTTGAATCAGTCTTACTTTCAGAATTATCAAAATGGCATTTCAATACAACAGAATTCTATGCAATCAGACCCATTTCGCCAGTTGGTCGTTTTCACGAAATGCCAGCACCAGCAAGTGTTGGGCTGCATCAGTTTCGGGGACCCCGTGGGTCACCAAATAGGGGGCCCACCGGGAATTTTACTGGGGACCATGCGGTCAACCCGCTTCTGTCCAAACAGCCCGAATCGAGGAGGCCTAGTGTGGGCGTCCATTTGTACGGCCGACAGTGTGTGTGACAAGTCCAAGTATCAAATCTAATGGCGCAAGAAAGTTGGCCCACATAACCTCTAACAGGAGCGAATCGATAATCCAGATGAAACGGTACCGACTGGAAAAATTATTTGGGGAGGGGAGGGGTGATCCCCCTCCCCCGCGGAACCTTAAGTCCCTGAGGACGCTATGCTGTGGCAGTTTACAGACGATGTTACCACGTATTGGGTAGAAGGGAGCCCTGGTAGACATCTATGGAATCATTATGAGACAGTGGGGCCAAGAACAACTAAACACGTAGAAGGCTGGCACAGAAAACTTCAACAGTCGATTGCTGGCCCCCATCCAAACAAATTGAGCTTGATCAAATTTATCATAGAGGAGCAGGCATATCAAGAAGCAACAATATTACAAATAAGTAATGATGGAAAAGTGGCACCCAGAAAAAGTAAGTACCGGGCCGTCGATAATGCAATAAGAAAAAACGTATGTTTCAAGGGGGAAATGGACAGGTTAGAATATTTGGACTCTGTTTCAAAATGTTCCGGCCAGAGCCAATGAGAAAACTGCATTTCGTGTGGTTCATTGTAATATGTTCTGTATTTCACAATATTTTGAATTGTTTTCCTAATTACTGCATTGCATCCCTGTATTATGTTACTTTATTTAAAAAAAATAATAATATATGTATGTGATAAATATTTTTATATTTTTTGTATAATGTATGCGAAATATATGTGAAAAATATTGTTAATTATTGCATTGCATTACTGTATTATGTTACTTTATTTAAAAATGCGAAAAATATGTGAAAATATTGTTAAATATATTGTATGATATATATGCGAAATGAGATAAAAAAAATGAAAAATATACAGCTGCTTTAATTATAATTTCCTCCAACAAGTCGGAAAAATAAGATACAGGCTATAAACTGTAATCCCTTGATCATCCGGTTTATTCACACCAACTGACCGTACTACTGGAAACAGCTGCCGGCATATCGAGACGACCCCGATCGAAAGACGTCATTCATCATTTCATGCAGCTGAAATGATTTTAGTTCTGCAACACCCAGAGCGGAGGTATGGTATTTAAATATGCTGTACCATACAGTGTAATGTTCCGGGAATTACACTGTAACCTTGTGCTGCATTCAGACTAACAGTCAACCACTACACAAACGAGGATACGGGCCATGATCAGAACCAATGGTTTTTCTTCCATCGCCCTTTCGTTGTTGTTTTATCAAGTGTTTTTATTTTCATTTTTTTCCAGTTCTCCCCCAGCTCCCTCCCCACAATCTGACTTTACGAGCATACTACTGTGTAGCTCGTGAGATTACCCACACTGGGACAGCCTGAGATGTTGAATCCCCATAAATAGTACACGCATGAATTCCTGTCCGAAAGAAATGCAGAATGATGGCTCTTTAAACAAGTCACAAAAATTGGTGAGATGAATTTCTGCTAGAATTTGCCAAGCAAACTAACATAAGCTGGGCAGGCTGGGCAGCGGAGTGCATTCTGTGATAGGAGAATGCTCTCGGGCCTACAGAACGTTCCTTTTTGATTGTCACTCGGCTGATGTGAGATATTAAAATTTTGTTTGAAATCATCCAGCATGGTCATAGATTACAGTTATTTCCCCTAGTATGCCCGTTTGAGAGATTGCTTCAATTTATTTATTGGGGGTTTAACGACATTTTCGACAAGTAGGAGAACCTCGTGTCGGGGGAGTTTTACGAGAGTACAGAAAAGAAACACCGAGCAGTGGCGAGCAGCAGAGTCAGACTCACCAACGTGTTCTAAGTTCTAACTCGGCACATATATGACTTGCACTGATTGAAGGCAAGTGCACAATCGAGGTGCAGTGCGCCAAGATACACAGCGCACCGCCGTGCTTCCACGTGGGAAATCGAGATTAAGTGTCTTGCCCGAAGACAGAAGGCAGTTAACACTGGTCGGGGTTGAACCGTAGACCTTTCGGGTTGAAGTCCAATGCCTTAACTACTGAGCGACCGCGCCCCTGAGACTTCTTCAACGAATCGAACACAAACACTCCAATCGAACCCTTTTACTGTCATAACACCAAAGATGGTACATACAAAACGAACGACGGGAACACGAGTCACCATAACATGCATTACGTATGTGTACTAACACGTATCACCATGACAATTATGTCACAACATGTCCGCTGATACGAGCTACAATGTACAATGCACTGCAACTTGACATCGCTTCCGACATCCCCCATGGGATCCACAGAGGAGGCCAAATCCATGCCTGACATACCAATGACGTACGGAAACTCAACCTTTCTTGTCGTCCTCTTCCCTACAGGACACTGTCACCCAGCGCTATCTGACTCAGTGTTTGTCATTTGGATAAGCCGGATTCTGGAGTTTCATATGTCAAAGAAATTGCATCAAGTATGTTTTCGTAAGAAAGTACAAGATTACCCAGAAG
This sequence comes from Pictodentalium vernedei, assembly GCA_031216915.1. Classification (NCBI taxonomy): domain Eukaryota; kingdom Metazoa; phylum Mollusca; class Scaphopoda; order Dentaliida; family Dentaliidae; genus Pictodentalium; species Pictodentalium vernedei. Next base: position 84,909 of record JAUFNR010000101.1, on the reverse strand, counting down.
AGCGAATCGACACCAGAAACTCCAATCCAGACGAATGAATTGTGGTTGAGGTAAGAAATATGTGCCACGCCTCTTCCATCAAAGGTGTACGGGGTTACGATTTTCCCGTGTGAGGTTTGGAAAAACTTACCAGCGCATCCAACACCCCAAGAAGAAATTCCTTCAATCTGCCAACGCCCTCCGTCGTCACAAACTAATGGTCCTCCACTGTCACCCTGAAAAATATACGGCTTGTTATGAAGTTACAAATATCAGCTAATTTTTTACAATTTCACACTCACTGCATTAGTCAATAAAAGAAGGTCTGTCACAATGCCGACTTTCAATTTACAAAATGCTATCTTACATGTATGTGTGTTTAACCCTTTGGACTCCAGTGGTATCTTCCTTGCTTGTTCAATAGCAGCAATTCGAAGAGTCCATATTCATTATTCGGGGGTAGACCAATCAATATTTTCAACGTGCAGCCTCGGGGCTGCACGTTAAAAATACTGATTGCTCTACCCCACACATTTACTGAACAGCCATCCTATTTAATGACGTTATGATGTGTCATGTTCCTGACCGGAAAAAGGGCCGCTAGGGTTCAAAGGGTTAAGGTGTGCTTGTGAGGTGTGTGGTGGCTTGTGGATGTTGGTGTTTATGTTTGCTGTCATTGTGCATGCGTATGGGGTAAGTGCACATTTGCAAGTAACTGTGCGTGCCAAGAGATATGTGTGTATGACAGTTTACTGAAACATCACGTAAACCACAGTCGAATGGACAATAATTCTGTTTTAGTTCACCATACAAAATGGCTTTGTGGTGGATGGGAGCAAAATATTTGTAGAGCCGAAGGATTGTCTATTAAAAGATCTATGCTAATGGTTTACTCACATGACATGCGTCCTTCCCTCCTCCCGGATAACCAGCACAAGACATACTATCTGTGATATCGCCAGAATAATACAATGACGAGTTGCATAAACTTGTTTTCAACATTGGCAGCCCAACTTGATTGAGTACACCGGGGCAACATGTACCTGTTGAAATATTAATAAATATTAATATAATATTAACTCGTGCAAGACTGGGAGATAAAAATGTATTTACTTTTTACTGAATATCAAGGGAGCACGGTGGCTCAGTGGAAGACTGTTGGACTCCTATGCTAGAGGCCCCGAGTTCGATCCCAGTCCGGGTCGACCCGCCTTGTTTCCTTGGGCAAGGCACTTTATCCCGGTTGCCTACATAGGGGCACGATGACGCCGTGCACTAAGACGTACTGCACGTCGATGGTGTCTTCAACTGCTGTAACCCTGCTTGAGCGGAGCTTGAACAGAGTTAGAATGTTGAGGAGCTGACAGTTGCTCGGTTGTTCTCTCCGGGTATTCCGGCTTCCTCCACCCGTAAAACTGTCACGGTCACGATTAACCATTGTGCATAAGTATGTGACCTTAAACACCAATATAATAAATAAATAATAATTAATATTGAATGTCAAACATTATGAGGCTCACGCCCCTGCAGTGTTTCTAGTGAAGTGTCGTGTTTGCCTCAAAAGGTAGGCGACACTTGAAAAGACACAACAGCTCAGGTTATACGAATTATCATCTGGACCACCTGTGATTTCGACGAAGACATGCCTTGATAACGCAGTCGAGACACCCTCTCGCCCCAAACGGACATCTCCTTGACGCCTCTGATATCGCAGCATGAGTATCACTGTTGATTACTACTGAAACAATACGGACGGATCATCCACCCAACAATACTTTTTTCTTAATCTGTAATATAAATGGGAAGTGTGTGATTTTGTAATTCCAAGATCCGTCCAGCCAGAAACTCAAACTTTGATTATCTCCCTTGATTCGCAATGCAACCGGAAATTTCCCCTTGATCCTGTGGGTCTGCCGGCTAGACTATTACATACATTAATGGGAAGTCTGTGATTCCGTGATTCCGCCCAGCTAGAAATTTTCCACCGCGCGGGTGGGGCTTCACATTCTGAGACAGTTGGCCCCGCTAGTTTCTGATACATATAAAGAGAATATTATCATGCGTTCAGTTCATTGACCACCGCGTGCATGAACTGACCGCTTGATAGTGCCCTTTCTTAGAAATCGAAAACATACATGTGGTGAAAAGATTGGCAGCGTTTAATATATAATGATAATGATGTGCGCACCCCGCGATAAATTTCTGTGATTAAGATTCGGGTAAAATATATTACAGACATTTACAATACGAACCTTGTGTGCTGCCCCAGCCTGTAGCGTAACAAAATGTACCAGAAGATACGTCATGCGAAGGAAGGCATACTGGAGAGATGTACATGTTAAAGATGACAGGTCGAGTTAACTTCACCAATGCTATATCGTTGTCAGTCGTAAACGAGTCGTAATCATCGTGCACGAAGATCTTTGAGATAGGTAAGCGGCTTTCCATGGGGTCGTGCTTGGTGGCGTGATGTTTTCCCGCCACCGCTACCCAGTGATTAGGATATTCGTCACTGGAAAAAAGAGAAAATTAGCCTTAAAATAAATAGAGAATAATCGCTTGACTGGACTTGTTAAGCGAAATAATTCATGAGAGGTGAGGGACGTTGTACAAACACGAGTGCGCGAATGCGCACGGGTGTTTTACAATATAGTCCCTCGCCTCGAATGAATTATTTCACGTAACCAGTCCAGTAAAGCGATTACTCTATTTATTACTTTTCATTATTAACGATAATTATATTATTTAACCCTTTACCTAACGTAACGGCCAGCACTATTCTCAAAAATGGCCAATTAATTTTCATTATTTTTTCTCTAAAACATAGGTTATGACCCCTCATTGGAACGAGCTCGTTCCAATGAGGGGTCATAACCTATGTTTTTGAGACAAAAAATGAAAAAAATAGCTATTCAAGAAATTTTTTTGCAAGTGTCGTCTGCTTTTCATATAAGGTAAAGGGTTAAAAAACCCAAAAAACAATGAAGTCCCCATTACACCCTCGACAAAGCATCTTCGTTTGCGCGTGCGGATACATGACACAATTGTGTTGATTGCATAATTCACTTGTGAAGTTATCGTTTATAATCAAACCCGGAAATCCCAGTAAATCACACTTTGGAAAGTAATAAATGAAATTGTTATGTCTCTCTGCCTACATTACTCATATCTAAATTATTATGTCTCTGCCTACATTACTGGTATCTAAATTATTATGTCCCTGCCTACATTACTCGTATCTAAATTATTATGTCTCTGCTACATTACTCGTATCTAAATTGTTATGTCTCTGCCTACATTACTCGTATCTAAATTGTTATGTCTCTGCCGGCATTACTCGTATCTAAATTATTATGTCTCTCTGCCTACATTACTCGTATCTAAATTATTATGTCTCTCTGCCTACATTACTCGTATCTAAATTATTATGTCTCTCTGCCTACATTACTCGTATCTAAATTATTATGTCTCTCTGTCTACATTACTCGTATCTAAATTATTTTGTCTCTTTGCCTACATTACTCGTATCTAAATTATTATGTCTCTGCCGACATTACTCGTATCTAAATTGTTATGTCTCTGCCTACATTACTCGTATCTAAATTGTTATGTCTCTGCCGACATTACTCGTATCTAAATGATTATGTCTCTCTGCCTAGATTACTCGTATCTAAATTATTATGTCTCTCTGCCTACATTACTCGTATCTAAATTATTATGTCTCTCTGCCTACATTACTCGTATCTAAATTATTATGTCTCTCTGTCTACATTACTCGTATCTAAATTATTTTGTCTCTCTGCCTACATTACTCGTATCTAAATTATTATGTCTCTGCCGACATTACTAGTATCTAAATTGTTATGTCTCTGCCTACATTACTCGTATTTAAATTGTTATGTCTCTGCCGACATTACTCCTATCTAAATTATTATGTCTCTCTGCCTACATTACTCGTATCTAAATTATTATGTCTCTCTGCCCACATTACTCGTATCTAAATTATTTTGTCTCTCTGCCTACATTACTCGTATCTAAATTATTATGTCTCTGCCGACATTACTCGTATCTAAATTGTTATGTCTCTGCCTACATTACTCGTATTTAAATTGTTATGTCTCTGCCGACATTACTCCTATCTAAATTATTATATCTCTCTGCCTACATTACTCGTATCTAAATTATTATATCTCTCTGTCTACATTACTCGTATCTAAATTATTATATCTCTCTGTGTACATTACTCGTATCTAAATTATTATGTCTCTCTGCCCACATTACTCGTATCTAAATTATTATGTCTCTCTGTCTACATTACTCGTATCTAAATTATTATGTCTCTCTGTCTACATTACTCGTATCTAAATTATTATATCTCTGCCGACATTACTCGTATCTAAATTATTATATCTCTCTGTCTACATTACTCGTATCTAAATTATTATGTCTCTCTGCCCACATTACTCGTATCTAAATTATTATGTCTCTCTGTCTACATTACTCGTATCTAAATTATTATGTCTCTCTGCCTACATTACTCCTATCTAAATTATTATATCTCTCTGTCTACATTACTCGTATCTAAATTATTATATCTCTCTGTCTACATTACTCGTATCTAAATTATTATGTCTCTCTGCCCACATTACTCGTATCTAAATTATTATATCTCTCTGCCTACATTACTCGTATCTAAATTATTATGTCTCTCTGTCTACATTACTCGTATCTAAATTATTATGTCTCTCTGCCTACATTACTCGTATCTAAATTATTATTTCTCTCTGTCTACATTACTCTATCTAAATTATTATGTCTCTCTGTCTACATTACTCGTATCAAAATTATTATGTCTCTCTGCCTACATTACTCGTATCTAAATTATTATGTCTCTCTGTCTACATTACTCGTATCTAAATTATTATGCATCTCTGCCTACATTACTCGTATCTAAATTATTATGTTTCTCTGCCTACATTACTCGTATCTAAATTGTTTTGTCTCTCTGTCTACATTACTCGTGTCTAAATTATTATATCTCTGCCGACATTACTCGTATCTAAATTATTATGTCTCTCTGCCTACATTACTCGTATCTAAATTATGTCTCTCTGCCTACATTACTCGTATCTAAATTATTTTGTCTCTCTGTCTACATTACTCGTATCTAAATTGTTATGTCTCTCTGCCTACATTACTCGTATCTAAATTATTATGTCTCTCTGTCTACATTAGTTGTATCTAAATTATTATGTCTCTGCCGACATTACTCGTATCTAAATTATTATGTCTCTCTGCCTACATTACTCGTATCTAAATTATTTTATCTCTGCCGACATTACTCGTATCTAAATTAGTTTGTCTCTCTGCCTACATTACTCGTATCTAAATTGTTATGTCTCGCTGCCTACATTACTCGTATCTAAATTATTATATCTCTGCCGACATTACTCGTATCTAAATTATTATGTCTCTCTGCCTACATTACTCGTATCTAAATTATTATGTCTCTCTGCCTACATTACTCGTATCTAAATTATTTTGTCTCTCTGTCTACATTACTCGTATCTAAATTATGTCTCTCTGCCTACATTACTCGTATCTAAATTATGTCTCTCTGCCTACATTACTCGTATCTAAATTGTTATGTCTCTCTGCCTACATTACTCGTATCTAAATTATTATGTCTCTCTGTCTACATTAGTCGTATCTAAATTATTATGTCTCTCTGCCTACATTACTCGTATCTAAATTATTATGTCTCTCTGCCTACATTACTCGTATCTAAATTATTTTGTCTCTCTGTCTACATTACTCGTATCTAAATTATGTCTCTCTGCCTACATTACTCGTATCTAAATTATTATGTCTTTCTGCCTACATTACTCGTATCTAAATTATTTTGTCTCTCTGTCTACATTACTCGTATCTAAATTGAAATCAGAAAGTATGATAGTTAGCACAGTTTTAATTTTGCGTACCGGTACTTTAAATTCACGTGCCCTTGTGGGAGTAAGGTATATGGACCCGGAACGCTTCCACGTCTACCAGAGGGAGAAAGCGAAGACGACGATGTTATCGATTGCATTTAATGCCTTCATTTAGTTTGTGTGTGACATCCACCCTCCGTCCCGTGTTCCCAGGTTGTCCGCAAATAACAGTACGATTATGCCAAAATATTCCTCTATCGTTTAAACGGTTGTCAATCCGTATCAATTCGTCAGAGTCTCACGCTTGGAGTTTGCAGGGGCATAGGTGGATCCAATGGGGCGGGGTACTTAGCGCCCACGCTCTATTTTCACGTGAGTGCCCCCTCTCAGGCAATCTTCTGGAGCAATCAGTGCCTTCTTCATTACGCTTAAAATAGCACTCTGATCGCTAGACGAAAGTGCTAAAATCATGGAAAATATAGGCTTCCGTTTTTAGCGTCTAAGGGACCAAGTTTCTATCGTGTAGTCCCGGACCCCCCCCTCGACGAGAGGGAGTGGGCACTCCTCTCGTGCTGACCTCACGATCGCCACTATGATGTTCCCAACACACATACCATATATCCCAGGAGTGTGTATTTCAAAATCCAAGATCCGCCAGTGAGAGGTGTGTACTTTCTACATATGAACAGTCCCAGTCACCTGAAAACACATGTATTGTTATTACAAGCAGCCGAAAATATAATATTATAATTCACTCAGTTTTAAATTCGCGCACCTAGGAGCGCGCGAATAATAGTACTGCGCGAATTTAAATACGAGTAAGATATATCTCTCCAGTTGCTTTTGTTATCAATGCCTCCCAAAAATGGTAGAGAAATAACGCTCAAATCTGGTACTCACGAGAATACAATTATCCAAAGAGTAACATGAGGTGGGTTTAAATTGTCTCCTTCGTCGCACCTCTAACATCAACGATACCATTTCTCACAAATATATCACTTTTTGGTTGTGGAAAATTGAATTTCACATTTCAGATATAGTTTGAAACGCCGATGAAGGTCGGACATGATTCGATGAACCCCCGAGGCTCTTGTAGCGGCACTTCAATAGAAATTGGCGCTCTATGACGTCACTAACGTCACTATAGCCGACAGCGCCATTTTCCTTGACATGGAGTTGAAATGAGATATTGATGAGCAGTTTGACATAGTCGTCATCATCAGAGGAGGTGCACACTAAAAACTAAAGTGTTAAAACTGACACTTTCAAGGTGTTAAACCCATTCTAACTCTTACGGTTTTATTTTAACACTCAAAGTGCAATGCTTTAAGCACTTAGACATTACAAACGTCAGACATCTGAAACTTGAATGGATGGCACTTCCCATGTGTCTAGCATTGGTGGTTCTTCCAGAATCGTCCATAATTTGATTTGCGCTTGGTGGGTACATAATTAAAAGGACACAACGCAGATGATGTGGATCGGGCTCGAGAGTTCGAGCCTGATCCGCGTCATCTGCGTTGTTTCCTTTTAAGTGTCGCGACATTACACTTGTCAAGTGGTATTATTGTAACTCCTGTCAAGTTCTGGGATACCTACACTTGAACAAAGTGCTAGTTCAGCACTTAGGAAGTATTAACTACAGCACTTCAAGTGTAGTTTTTAACACTTTAGTTTTTAGCGTGTGGGAGCTCGACAAAAGTAGAGGAGCACAAATTTACAAGGCTACCATGGCTCCACCTAGTGGGCAAAAGTTACAATCGTATATCGGTAAATGTACCATGACACACTATAGTCTCTCGTTGAGATGAGCATGCCGCGGTGTAGTCACTGTCCTGTTCATTCCTTCTACTTCAACCATATTCCAACCGGAAGACTTGCCAGCAGGTTGGAAGATGACGGAAGCAGAAGAAACGGGCCCAAGGTGGAATTCTTTGACCAAATGTTTGAATTTGCAAATAATATGTTACTGGAATGCCTGTTCTGAATCGTCCATTTTAACTCATTGTGTAACCGTGTAACATCTCTGTTGAAAATAGTGGTGGGGCACGTGCCCTGTATGCTCCCAGGTTCCACCGCCTCTTGTCATCATGGAACACGCCCTAACCAACTACCGCGTCAGCTTGGTGTTTAATACAAATTTTACCGACATCGATAATTTCCAACATGTCCATGCATTTTCGAGTCAGAAAGTTGCAAACAAGTTTTATGTCTCAATCACCCTGAAGATTCACAACGCTGGGTTGTTCGGCTGGGCACAGAATAATTATCTTCCACCCCAAACATGTAATTTTTAAAGGTTTTTTCTGCAGGCCTGGCATTTTTAGGAAAGCGATTTATTGGCCCGCCTACTGCTCGCCTTAAAAAAATAAGGAGGGCAAAAACTAGCCTCAGAAAATGATTACTATAACAGCCTACTCCTAAAACCCACATCTTTTCAGATCTCTGCTATGTTAGTGGCTCTGTAAGATGACAACACTGCCCCTCCCACACCCCCAGGCCTTGCCGAAGCCCGGAGGTGTGGGAGGGGCAGAGTAGCCGTCTCACAGAGACTACCTTGTTAGCAGCACCAAATAAAATGTACAAAGCCCACTAGGCAGAATTCATTAATAGTAAAACTTCAGTTTGCCGCTTTCAGCTTTTGTAAGCTCGAGAGAGCTAATCGATCCCCTTGGCCATGCAAGGGAAGCGATTTTTAGCCCGCCTGCATTTGTATGAATGCCATGCTTGTTTCTGTTTGATTTACTGACACCCACCGCCCCTTTTGCACCAACACCAGTCAATGCGTACTGTGGATTAACAGAGGCACAGGCTTGATGTTATCGCTTGATTAGTTTCATATTGGCCGAGATATCAGCCCGAGTTGTGTTCATATCGGCCTCAGACCGAAGGTCGAAGCAGAGGCGGAGGAATCGGGCACAGGGGACACGTGCACCTCAACTTTTTCCACAGACATGTTGCGCGGTTACACATTGAGTTAAAATGGCGCGTACAAACATGTCAATATACAGGAATTCCTGTAATATATTATTTGCAAATCCAAGAAAAATTTGGCCAATGAATCCCACCTTCGGTCGCCTCGATCCGTTTCTTCTACTTCAGCCATCTTGCAACCCGAAGGTTGGCTTTCGAGTTGGAAGTTGATTGAAGTAGAAGAAATAGGGCAGTGACCGCACCGTGGCATGCTCATCTAAACGAGAGACTATAGCTTGCCAAGGTACCGATATACGATTGCATTGCCTTTCTCCCATACCTGTAACATGTGAATAAAAAGTAAGCATGAATTTATTTAATGAACAATATAGAGTTTGATGATGCATTATAACCTGGTGACCAAAAATCATTCTCAAATGTTTCATGGGTAGAAAAGCGGTTAGATGCACAATGACTAACGCGGCGTGATTGTCAGGCCGTTAGATGCCGGATGCGATTTCTCTATCACACACGATGTCATGTTTAAATTCGAAAATTCCAAGTTTTATTGTAATCGATGCAATATAAATCTAAATTTAGTAATGTAGTTTAGTAATGTTTAAAATAATTTCTACGGTAATTAAATCAGAACAATTTAGAATCTATTTAAAGTGAATGTAAATATCTATTGGGAACGAAACATTAACTATGAGAATCCTGCAGATAGAACAACTTGCTAGGCCTTTGCTTTCAATTGTTCACACATACTTGTCAAAACAATGTGCTGCTGTGATTATCCAATCTTTGAGGATAATACTTCCGCCACACATATGTCTGCCCTCATGCACCAACGACACCATCCAGGGCCAGCTTCCAGGAAGAGCTTCACGTCCGCCCACGATTCTATCTCCAGTGAGAACAGGGTGTATAGGTGGATTTCCACAACCACTGGAATGGTTAGCTGAAAAAAGGAAAATATTTTCAGAGCAAACATTTCCTCATACTCCTAGCAACGCCTCCTCGAACGAGGCAGAATATCGGTCCCCATTCCCAAAGCAAATTTTAAACGTCTTGCCCAGTTCTTTCCCCCCAAAACCTAATTCCTCCATCTAGCGGAAATATATACTAGAAACCTACTCCAATATCAATTATTATATACTTTATAAATAACCACATTTCCATTTGCTGGATCTTATGCACGTGACTGGCACTCAAAAATCCATGTAAACCGATTTTCCAGTGAATATCAACTTTCTAAAAATAGCTTTTGGAAATCCCCATAGTTCTATTTCAATCGACGTAATCTCTTTAACATTGTTTATTTTTATGTTATTCTGCAGATGATAACTATTTTATTGTAAAATAAAAGTATTTCTGGTTGATATAATTGAACTTTTAATTGACAAATAGAAGATTTTTTTTTTGAGGATGGTGTATATAATAAAACAGTTATGGACTTTTGTGGCTAACACCTCGGTCAATATACGTTTTTTAGGTTCATATCACATCATATTCACCGCCACAAAAGTCCATAATTGTTTAATAATCTACTGTGCGTATAGGATAAATCACGAAGCTCTTGATAATGAAGCATGAGGGATACTGCACAAGGTTTATTTTGCAAGCAACCTGACGAGTACAAACCGAACGATAACAAATTTATGAAGACTTATGACGTAGTGGTTATTTCTATTTAGCTGTCGTCTGCCTATTCAAGAATACAGTGCGCGTGACCCCGGTGGGGATCGAACCGTAAACTTTTCGGTTGGAAGTCCAAAGCCGTAACCAGTGAGACACCGAGCTGCAGTTAATTAACCCTTTACCCAACGCAGACGATTCAAAATTTATTATTTTAAAAATCATTTTTTATTTTTTTTCAAAAAGTTTCAACAAAACCATATCATGTAACACCTCTTTGGAACGAGCTCGACGAGCTCGTTCCAAAGATGGGTCACATGATATGGTTTTGTTGAAATATTTCGAAAAATAATATTTTTTCAGCTGCTGAATTTGCATATTACGCGGGCGGATGCGGGCGATTCGTTAAAGGGTTAAGTTATTCGTGCAATTGTATTGTTAAGGCATTGTGCGTATATAAAGTTTGTAAACTGCTGTATTGCCGATTGAAAAGAAGTTCAAGCACCCAACAGAGTTTGGTAGCTGACTCTCGTCACATGTATTTTTATGAGGTCCAGTGAGGAGCGCGGTGGCTCAGTAGGTAGAGGTGCAGGCTGCAAACCGAGCGGTCCTCGGTTCGAATCCCACCTGCGGCAACCGCGTTGTGTCCTTGGGCAAGACACTTCATCTCCATTGCCCGCGTGGGGGCACGATGACGCCGTGTACTAAGGCGTACTGCACGTCGATGGTGCGCATGTCTCCAACCAATCTAACCCTGTCTGTGCTGCAGTGCGGAGTTACGATATTGGGGAGCTGGCAGCTGCTCGTCGTTGCTCGGCTTCCTCCACCCGTAAAACTGTCACGGTCATGATTAGCCATTGTGCATAAATATATGACCTTAAACATCAATAAATAAATAATAAATGAATATGCGGTCCAGTGAATTGTTATTGAAGTTGTTGTTAGAGTGCATAAAGACGTTTAGTGTTCGCAACTTACGTAAACTCCCTGATACAAAGTATCTTTATGAAGTTTTGTGGAGAATTCGACACACAAGTGACTCTCTAGCTCACTTTAAGGTATCAAACATGCGCAGCGCGATTCCTTCAAGAAAAGAACATTTTCTATGGGGCTTACACGTTTCAACTGTCATGGGACTTTCATGCAGGAACAAAAGAACTCGGCTTAATCTTTGATGGTGGAAGCCTTCGTGTTCATTGAAAAAACCTAGATTTGCAGCAAACAGTTTGAGAGACTCACAGTGTTATGCAGGAGGAATTTATCAGAAAGAAACAAAGAAAACACATGTTCCTGAAGAGACTGATAACAGTGAAACAGAATTTTCAGAAATGTGTGCTTCAGTTTCTAAAAGGTACCATAGCAATAATACACACACTTTTCCAATTTCTAAAGTTGACTTGGAGTGACTGTTCGCCCTCAGAGCACAGCTGTATCGGTGCAACATGTGCCTTGTTCTTCGAACACGTTAATGCAAGCGTATGGGAGACAATGGAATTCCGAAATTCTTTCAATAGAGACTCATTCAACATATAAAGTGAAACTAAATAGAATTACAAAGAAAGTAATCAGATAGTGTTGGGCCATTGATTATGGCATGCAGGATTTAATAAAATGGAAAGACCTTCTGTCAGACAGAAATTCACTGGCGAAAGATGACACACTTGACGACATTGCACGCCAGTATATAAAAGACAATCGTCGAAATAAAACTACACCCCGCTCTAATCCAGCAGTAGTTCAAAATGAGACATGCGCAGTTGGCAGTTCTCTTTGTCAAAGGAATCTTCATTTCAACAGCCCAGATGAAAGGTGCATTGACCCTCCAAAGCGAGTCAGAAGGGATTATATAAGATCCTTACAGTTAAAACGAGAAGTCCTGTCATGAAATGCACACAAATAACACGCGTCATGACCATAGTGTGGTTATTAAATTCTGTACATATGGCCTGTGCACAAGCACTGTTTCAGCCAATGGACCTCAGGGTAACCCGGAGGTCCATTGGCAGAAACATTGCCTGTGTTTGTTATGAGTAACCGGGAGAACCTGCCGTGCTTTTGATGCCATTCGATATGGCAATTGCGCGCAATTCCTACGCGCAATTCCTACGCGCAATTAAGCCTAGATAAGCGCACAGTTCGTGACAGGACTTCTAGTTTTAACTGTACAGGACTCAGTGGAGAAGTTCCACATGGACATACTGACCTTCATTCTGTGAACAAAAACTTCAGTACATGCTGTTACTGTTAATGTTCTCTGATAGGGTTTCACGGTATTTCGATATTTCATCGAAACTCGGTATTTTTTTCAATATCGATACCGTACCGAGCAAATTTCAACTCACTCCATGTACCGACCTTTACGATATCGTCGATTAGCAATGTCGATATTCTCAAACTAATGATAAACCTAACTTTTTGGATTTGAAATTCATCTAAATTCGTCACACGCACACTATAAACTACCATACTTTTATTTAATTTAGATATGGTTCCAAGCCAGAAAATACGCAGACTGTCATCTACAAAATGAGGTCCCCAGAGGTGAATTTAGTGGTGCTACCCTACACAGCAGGGTAGCATCACTAAATTTATCCTCTGTGAACCTCAATCTGAGTCAGGGTCTCAAAACTAAAAAGAAATTGGCCCACTGTATGGGATAGCATCATCAAATTCACCCTCTTGGGGAACTTGTTCTGCAAATGTCAGGCAGCTTATTTTCAGGCCTGTATGGTTCCTCTGCAAAATCAAATACACATGATTCTATTCGTTCCAAGCAAGAACTATCGCAAAGTACGAGCAGTATTATATGCGTTTGTAAAGGAGTAGCGGGTCTAGGGTGCCACTATTCTTTTAATATCACGGATTCAGATCCCTTAAACCACAATTTTATTTATCCACACTCATCTGATCGTTTATAAATGCCATTCAGTCTGACGTGGGAAGGAGGAGAGCCGTTTCATAAATTAGTAGACAGCAATTTTAGTCGTCCTGAAAATGAAGGGAGCTCTAAAATTCCCAGCCAGCTGCCAATAGGCACCCGGCTGCCAATTTCAGAGCGCTCGCAACTTTACACAAATGAGCTAGCGAACAACAGAGCGAATTGTTTCACTCCAGTAAAAATGACATGTCAAGAGAGAGAAAGTTAGGCAAATAGTGTTTTACCTTGTATTTTTCTCTCTTTTAACGTGGACGGAAACTCTCAAAAAGCCTCGACCACGAACGAAATGGTTTGACGCGCCGAAGGCGCGCAGGGACGATTTGGGGGACAACCCCCTTTCGACCCACGTTGCCTGTTTGTTGTTGTTGTAGGATGTCAAGGCGCGGTGGAGGAGGAAAAGGAAGGAGGGAGGTGGCTTAACCTCGTCTAGGCTTCTTCCGGCTCTTTGTCTTTGGAGGTAGTTGAGGTTGTGATGTGGAAGTCGACGATGTTGAGTTTAGTGACTGGATTGCGTCTAATTCCTTTTTGGAATTTGCCTTGGATTGTTCCCTGAACTTGTGGGTTTCGGAGGCGATTCGGTTTCCCATCTCAACTGCTCGCTTTCCCATCTCTATTACTCTCCTTATTTCTTCGGTGGTGACTGCAGACTTAGGTGGCTGTATTGCTGAGATTGACACACCCGGGCTGTCCGGTAGAGAAGGAAGTGGGGAGTGAGGGGTGGGAGGTGGTGAAAAGGCAACCTCCGGTTCCTCCTCAGTCTCCACCAGACGTTCCTCATCCAACAGTACCGGCTCAGGAGCTGGCAGTTGGTTGGGTGTACTAGTGGGATTAGGAGGGGGAACTGGCAGCTGCCCCCAGGACCTCCATCCTCTCGCTCACCTCTTTCTTCCTATTCCGGAAGGCCTCCAGGCGCAGGGCGCTCCTGCGCTTGGTCGAAGGGCTCTTCTTTTTCTTCCTCTCTCTCTTTTCAGGGCCTCCGTGCCTCTTCGGGTGAGGACCAGTGGGAGAGGGAATCCTCTCTCCAAAGGTACTACCTCTCCCCGGAGAGGGTGGTGTATTGTTCTCTTCAATGATGAAATCCAAGGTCAGTTGGACGCTCTTGCCTTTTTCCTGGATAGTCCAGTAGATAGGGCAAGAGACGCCCAGAGCTGATATGGCTTTCTCTAGTCTAGCTGGTATTTCCATGTCAGTCGAGATGCTCACGCTCTGGAGTCAGAAGTGCGAAATAATGGAAGGAAAAGAAGCCTCGACCAAATTGTAACACAAACCTAAATATTTTACAACAATGTACACATCGATGGTAAACAAATCAGGTTTTATATAACATAAATTATTCCTGATACACCATGACCCATGAACGGACCAATATCACGGGCACCACTCCAACACTATGCACTGGAGTTCCCAACGCGATACCGGCACGCACATAGGTGCTTGGGAGGGAACAAACCGCTCCTCAAACACCCCAACCTCGCACCTCAAGAAAACAAAAATCAAACGTTGACGAGATGTAAGGGAGACAATTTGCTCCCTGCTACACGTTTGGAATTTTGCATGGTCATGTCAAACAAGGATTGTCAGTTCTCAAATACTCAATATTTACTCATACCGCGGTGTTTAAAAACATACCGTACTCGGTATTACAAACTGGAATACCGTGAAACCCTATTCTCTGATATCAGACTGTTTCGTGCATCCATACCCCTATTACCACGCTTGACTGGGATTGGAGACAGGGATGGGCCACGAACTAAAGGATACCAAAGCTACTTTGATGGTGCTGAACGCAACGCTCTCTTTGAACTGGAGAGCCCACGGCCAAAGAGATTGCGTTCAGTTAATCATCAAATGTATTTGAAGGCATTCTCCGAGAGTGAGAATTCTTCTAATGAAATCTTGCACAATACTGGAACGCACCCGGTGACGAGGTCAGATGTGTACTCGGACAGGCGCCGATGGGATGACGTATTGTTTAGTGTCGTAAATGTAGATAATTAAATGTCTGTATACATTCAAATGTTTTTAGTAAGAGAGAAAGATATATAGAATATACCCATAGTAGCTTGGTGTACCAAATATCCACCACGAGTGGTGAAGGGGTGTTAACTGCATGCGAGCCTTTGGCGCCGGTTAACACCAAATGTTAACACCACGAGTGGTGAACATTTTGTACACCAAACTACTTTGGGTATATTTTATTTATACCATGATCGCCTGATTAATAAGAGTCTAAATGTTAAATAAATCAATATTCACAGATGCGAATCAGATTTTGTTTACATGAGCATGGGAGGTACTTCCTCTGGCAATTTTATCACCGAAACGAAATGAGAAACGAAACGCGCAAATCACGAGGCTTTTTCATTTTAATAACATAATAACATGCTATTTCGTGTTATGGATGCTTTATTAACACGAGACAATGCATGTTTGTTAATGCTTGGTGTCTTATGGGGTAAAACCATTTAAAAACGTGCGTAGCGAGTTATGATTAAGCTTGCGCTGAAAATTTTCGGTTTATATCGCATAAACCGAAGGAAAACAACAGTTATTTCTTATAATTTAATCCGGCGGTAATATTAAAATATAAAAAACTATGTTACGTGAACGAAAAACTTTTAATTTTCGCATAAAACAACAGTCAAACTCAGGAAAGTGTGCCACAAACAGGTCACGTCAATCATTGTCAAATTGTTTGTTGTTTTGATTTTCGATCGCAGACGACAGATATTTAGCAAGTCACGTAACAATATCATTAAAAACATTTTTTTTAAGTTCCCCCAAAATCATGTTTGGGTGTATGATCTTTTATTCGTCTCCCTCTTCGGTATATTTTATGAAATTCAATTGTTCCTGAGAAGTTATCATTATATTCTCGCTGACTGGAGGCGATGAAAAATCGATCATTGATCTTTGTTTACAAGCTTGTTATCCATCTATCAGTCTACCGTCACGCCCTCACGGTGACAATTGGATTGAGTGGGCGGGGCTTCCATAGTCTTCAAAGTTGGGTCGGATGTGCGAACGTGTAGCGACATTCCAAATCATGACGTGATTTGGTTTATACGATTTTGACGACTTTCACGCTGTATGCTTTCAACCAATCAAACACAGAGGCGGGGCAAATGATTAAATTATTATTATTATACATCTAATTATTCAGTCATAGAATCACCAGAATGGCTTTGGAATAGCATTAACTTCTTGTACTTCTGGTAAAGCCGGCGCTGAATCACTTGTAACAGACTCGAAGTGATGTTCCGAAGTGTAGCGTCATTTAAGAAGCTGCTGATGGATATTCCTCGTCATCCATCAAGTCGATGGATATCGAGAAATATCTTATAGATAATCTGCGCAAATTCGCAGACTAGCAAACAGAGCTCAAAATACATTTTTTTCTATGCGTAGCAAAATGCTACACATTTCTGAAAAATGAATAGCATTTTGTTTAAATTGCATAGCAGTTCTTGTATACCGGAGTGATGCCATACTGTTTTGTATTGAACTCTTCTGAGCAGATAGAAAAATGTCCATCCATTTCTGTGCCTTTTCAAATGAGCTACAACACCTGAAGCACTAGCTATGTTTTTCAATTGAACTGCCTTTAACAACTGCATGGACTTGAATATTTCCAAATACGTAACATCTCTAAATTTGATGGGCTTTAAATTATTTTGTCTGGGTATTTTATGCAAAACGCAGAAACAATGCAGGATGAATTTAAACCAATAAAATTCACGTTACATATGAAGTTGCTAATGCGAGATGGAGAGTTAAACTTATATCAGGAGTAAAGCATCAGTGAACTGGCTTGCTAAGTTTTGTTGCAAATTTTCATTTTTACATTTTGCAATACAAGATATTCAACTGCAGCCTATTAGGCTGCAGTTGAATATATTGTATCGCAAAATGCTATACATGATTGAAAATTGTGTAGCTTTTAGCATGTTTTGCATAGCAAATAGCGATGCGAAACCACTTATTTTGAGCTCTGCTAGCATATAATAAAAATCTATAATAACTCACCACATGCCATTTCGTCAGATGAATCGAAACAGTCATCATTGTGATCACAGACCATGTTGTATTCGATGCAGGATCCATTTTTGCACGTGAATTCGTGAGATTTACATGAAGCTGAAAAATAACAGTTTTGCATAGGAATAAAAGTCGATTTGGGTTATAAACGAATGCAGGGGTTTATCACTATTTTTGTGACGCAAATCATTTTCACACGCACTGAGACCAGAGGACAAGGATTTATCAACAACAACACATGAACATCCACTACCATGGGACCGCGAGTTATCGCGGATAAGACAGTACAATCGCCCTGGACTGGTCGCAATCCACGCCCGGGCAGTTATGTCCACTCATACGTTTACCAGGTAATAAAAATCATTAACAGCAACATTTTAATTATTTCTTTATTTATTTATTGGTGTTTAAGGTCACATATTTATCAGTGCTCAAAATAACTTTTTTTTGCGTAGAAAATGCTATAAATTTCCAAAAAATGAATAGCATTTTGTAAAAATTACATAGCTATTTTTGTATTTAGAGTTATGTTATGCTGTTTTGTATTGAATTCGTCTAAGTAGATAGAATAGTTTCCATCTATTTCTGGGCATTTCCAAATGATCTGCAACACATGAAACATTTACTATGTCTTTTTTAACTGAACTGCCTTTAAGGGTTGCATGGATTTGGATATTTTCAAATAGCGTCTTGGTTGTTAAATAGAGTTCTCAAAATGGAAGTTGGGATTTTTAATTTGATGGGCTTGAAGTTATTTTTAATGTACATTTTATGCAAAATGTTGTAAAAACAGGAAGAATTTAAACCAATAGAATTCATCTTACACATGAAGTTGTTAATGATGCTTGATGGAGAGTTAATCTGAGTTATTCCTGGAATGTTCCACAATCAGAAGTAAAGCATCAGTGAATTAGTTTTCAAATTTTCATTTACATTTTGCGACACAAGATAATCAACTGCAGCCTAATAGGCTGCAGTTGATTATCTTGTGTCGCAAAATGCTATACATAACTGAACATTGTGTAGCTTTTTTCAAGTTTTGCATAGCAAAAAGCGACGCGACACCGCTTATTTTGAACCCTGATATTTATGCACAATGGCTAATCATGACCGCGACAGTTTTACGGGTGGAGGAAGCCAGAGTACCCGGAGAGAACCCCGAGCAACGGTGAGCAACTGTCAGCTCCCCAACATACGAACTCCACACAAGCAGGGTTGGCATTGGTTGAAGACAAGTGCACCATCGACGTGCAGTACGCCTTAGTACACGTCACCGTGCCCCCACGTGGGCAATGGAGATGAAGTGAACATTTTAATTAATGAAGCACCGGATTCTACCCAGTGCTTCATTAATTACATTTTTGATGATTATTCCTATAATTAGTGTCTGGAGTCAAATATTATTGTGTCCGCGGAAATATTGAACACCTGTGGAAAGTGGCCAGTCCACGGCGGCCGAACTGTACCGTACAACTATAGCATAACTGTAGGTCCGCGCGAACCTTCTACATGGCTAATATTTTTCGTCATTGGGAGAGATTTCCAGGAAAGTTATCTCCCCTTAATTTTCTAAAGTTGTCAGTAAATTTAACACTAAGAGTGTGGGAATTTGATATAAAAAAATAAATTTTCCAAATGTTAGCGACGTTGTGTCATCGATGTGCTTATTATTTCATACACTTCAGGCTTTTTACAATTTTTTTCTCATTCAGTTTGAACGTTTGACTATTATTCTGCTGAAAAATAAGAAAACGGACTTTTCACCATCTTTTGATATTCTCTAACTTTCTTTTTTTGTTCATTATATAGAGAATAATCAATTTGTTTTGAGCGTTACGGTAAATAATTCACCGAGAGACGGGACGTGAGTAAATCACGAGGGCGTAGCCCGAGTGATTTACGAAACAGTCCCGTCTCGAGATGAATTATTTTCCGTAACGCTCAAAATAAATTGATTACTCTGTTTATTACATGACATTTGAAATAAAGAGGTCTTTTACTATAATAATTCAACACAAACTATTGTCAGATATAATCCAATTTAGTGTAAACACGGAAACATTTCAAAAATTAGCAGGAAGGAAATACGAAATAGTCCTGTTTCGAGGCGAATTATATACCGTAACTTGCCGTAAGAATGGGTCACTCTCTTTGGTAAATGACATTTTAGACCAAAATGTCTTTCATTAAAAATAATTCATCACAAAATATTCGCAAATGTAACTCTGAAATACTTCTAAAATTAGCGCGTATGAATACATCACTTTCTGTGTCAAATCTTCGATTGGAAATGGCCCAGTTTTATTTTTGTGACTTTTGTTCGATATTTTACTATTTTATGTGGCGTTCCAGTCGCATTTGTGGAATGGCATTCAGCCATAAGATAAAACATTTCTATTTGGATTTTGTCAACTGTGCTAATGAACCTGTCCATAGAGGAAAGAAAGGATTTTTAAAAATATTCAGAAGGAAAATTCATTTTAATTAACTGATGTGGAACTGGAAAACAAAACAACAACAAATCGGTGGGGGCGTGGCTTATATACGTCAGTCGTTCCAAAGTTACTATTGAAGTGACATAATTCACTCGTGACATTACCACTTTTTAATCAACCTTAAATTCAATGCAAAACGAACTGAGGAATATAATAAATCAAAAGTATACGCGTCGTGACATATAATATGGATACTGTCTTTTCCAGTATAATAAAAGTCTAGGAGGTGAGATTTGCTAATTGTTTTCTTGGCAAGAATCAAAACTTGCAAATTACTGGAAAAATACTTTCCATAAACAAAGAGTCAAAGTGGACAGTGCCTTAGTGATGGTAGGTGTTATAGTGATATATATCACAGGTTTCCTTTTGTAACTTTTATTAATCCTTTACCCAACGAATCGGCCGCATCCGCCCGCGTAATATGCAAATTCAGCAGTTGAAAAAATATTATTTTTCAAAACAATTTAACAAAACCATATCATGTGACCCCTCGTTGAAACGAGCTCGTTGAGCTCGTTCCAACGAGGGGTCACATGATATGGTTTTGTTGAAATATTTTGAAAAATTTGAAAAAAATGATATTTAAAATAATAAATTTTGATATCGTCTGCGTTGGGTAAAGGGTTAAACGAAAATAACAGACATCTCAGAGAGCTGTCTGTTCTTTTCGCTTATTAAAAGTAACAAAAGGAAACTTGGCTTTATTACTCTGATGTCATAGGTGTTTTCTTAACAATTAGTTGCTTTTTAACTGGAGCTTCTCCGCTCGTCTAATAATTTCAGGCGAGATAACTTTATCGAAAGTCGATTTTCATGGTGATATCAGCCAAGGATGCAGTGTGTCTGTCCAATTTTAGATTATACCTCTGCTATTTGGGGTTTTAAAACACATTCCTGCATAGATGCAATAAAAATAGGCATTTGGTTATTTTAGGCGCTCATCGATACACATCACTGCTGGCAATAAATGGAGATATGGGGTTAAAATCTAGTAAAGACCACAATTGGTTAAATATATTTAGATTTGGGAATAAATTAGTTGAATTGAATGAACATTTAGTACACACAATTTTTCAGTGGGACTACAATAGCTGTGGCTGTTGCGTCGATGGGAGATACACATTAGAACAAATTGATTGTTGTGAAGAGTGAAGGGTTTGACAGTCAATGTGTTTATGATATTATGGAAGTTTTGTTTAGCACATATTTTTCTGACAAATGACTGAATGGTATACAATATAGAGGCGATATGGATCTACGCTATTTTTCGTGAATATCCTAATATTCTCTAAAATAACGTAGATTTTCTTTCTATTATATGCTGCGTGATATTTTACAGCGCAACATTGAGCCCAATTCGACTACAAACACGTACGTTTTAAAACAATAAAAAAGTCCAGCTGATCGTTCTTTCAAAGCGACGTCATAGTGATACGCCGACGCGTGACGTCATTTAGGAAACTACTGAGGGATATTCCTCGTTATCTATCAAGTCGAAGGATATCGAGAAATATCTTTAAGATAGTTTGAGATAATTCACAGACTAGCATATAATAAGTACCCAAACTAAGAACTTACAAGTTATTTAAAAACACGTCCCTAATAGTGATTTTGTTGGATTCAGCACTTACGGAATTCTGGTTAGGCTTTGAGTTGAGCCCCTGGAGGGCTGGTGATGACATATTCCCATAGACCGATGGCGGAGCGTAACTAGGAGGATGGGGGCGCGGTGGCGTCGCGGTAACCGGTTCTCGGCAGATCACCGAAGTTAAGCAACGTCGAGCGCGGTTAGTAGCTGGATGGGTGACCATTTCAGCGACTGATTCGCGCTCCCGCGTTGTGTCCTTGGGCAAGGCACTTAACCCCGATTGCCTACATGGGGGCACGATGACACTGTGTACTAGGGCGTACTGCACGTCGAAGGTGCGCATGTCTTCAACCAATCTAGCCCTGCCTGTGCCGCGGTGCAGCGTTCAGAGTTACGACGTTGGAATGCTGACATCTGCTCGTCGTTGCTCGGTGGTTCTCTCCGGGTAATCCGGCTTCCTCCACCCGTAAAACTGTCACCGACATGATATGACCTTGGCTGTTAAGGTGTCGTTAAACCCTAATAAAAAAAACTAGGAGGATAAGAGACACTTTGATTGGATGTTTTCGTAAATATTGTTGCCGAATCACGATTTATTTAGATTCCGAGCTTCAGAAGCTCGTGGTTGTGATCTCTTATATGTTTCTTGTTGGGATGAACAAAGAAAGGTTCGATATTCTGTTAACTCTCTTTTTATAGCATACAATGATAGGAAATTATCAACAGTAATTTCCTTGTTAGGATATACGATTGTTTGATTTATTTATTTATTTATTGGGGTTTAAGGTCACATACTTATGCACAATGGCTAATCATGATCGTGACAGTTTGACGGAAGCCGGAGTACCCGGAGAGAACCACCGAGCAGTGATGAGCAACTGTCAGCTCCTCAACATTCTAACTCTGTTCAAGCTCCGCGCAATCGGGATTACAGCGGTTGAAGACATGTGCACCATCGACGTGCAGTACGCCTTAGTACACGGCGTCATCGTGCCCCCATGTAGGCAATCGGGATAAAGTGCCTCGCCTAAGGACACAACGCGGGTCGTCCCGGACGGGGATCGAACTCGGGACCTCTAGCATAGAAGTCCAACAGTCTACCACTAAGCCACCGCGCTCCCATACGATTGTTTGAACATTTGTTATCAAAATTATTAATTAACTGCTGGAAGCCCATTTCGATATACATCCAGCCCTTCAATCAGATTCATTTCGCCTTTTGGTCAATTCCACGAAATTTCATGTGCGAACAAGTGTTGGGCTGCATCAATTTTGGGGGGCCACAGGGGGGGGGGGGGGGGTCTTATAAGGGGGCACAGGGAAATTTCCCGGTGGACCATATGGCCAGACCGCCTCTGGTATGGGACAGCGAATGAGCGAGCGAATTGCATATAATGTGCGAGTGAATAAAGGTGATTATGGGAATGGATAAGTTTATGTGCGTCTCAGATCATCACTGAGCACGCATTTATGTGTTTTGTACGAAAGCCCAGAAGGCTCATTCAAATTTCAAACTTCAAACTTCAAATTTCAAATTTCAAACTTCAAATTTCAAATTTCAAACTTCAAACTTCAAACTTCAAATTTCAATTTTTAGAATCCGTTTTTTTTTCTTCCCGCCTTCAAAAGTACACTGACCAATCAGATATCGCCACCGACGTCTAGGTAACCAATCACGTTCATTCGGAGGAACTCTCCCAATTCCGTAGCTGACGATTCTGTATAATTTCATTGTTGTCGTAGTATCAAACAGCTGTGGTCGACTGCCCAGATTTTTTTTTTCATTTGGAGGAGGTATTACCATTTCGCCGATATAGGTAGGTTTATACTTTGTCATGGGTAGCAATATTATTGGTACATCTTAATACTCAGTCTATCGAAGTAGCCGTTTTGAGTGTTTGTAGGGACTTTTGCTATTCTGTTTGGTTGATCACTCGTGTGCACCGATTTTGAAATTTTTGTGGCATTTTAGTATGATATTACCTCCCTGTACGGGCGGTCTGCTTAAAAATAATTCAGTGTGCACTACCAGGGATTATATATGGCATTTCTAGCAAAATCAATCCGCATATATATCTTATTATCTATACGAAGAGGTTTAGTCCGTGGGCTTGATGTGTTGTGGGGGTGTTCACCGTGCAACCGTGGACTTTTTGTAAATAATATTGTTTCGTTTATTGGAACATTATAAGGGAGTAAAAAATGTTCAGCTATGTGTCATCAAAACACAATATAAACCTAATACGTATGGCATAAGCGCCGCTCAACACTGTAATTAATAACTTCTCCTTGCTCTTTATTTTATCCTAGAAAAGCGCTCGTCGGACTGTTGTCGGAATTAATTCAAAATTCAAAATCAGGAGCTTAATCGAAAGTGTAAAAATTCTGTAACGTGTATGTATGGGTGAGGATGTGGGGATAAAACCCCACTCAACACAACGTTTTGTAAGAAAATATCCTCAAAACTGGAATCGCCAGAATGACATTATTTTAGAAGGGCGGGGACCTTCATTGTACCACTATAATGATGAGTATAACATGTTGATGACACACATTTGTTAGTCAATGCGGTCGATCGCGTGTCTCTCGTTAATTTGAAGTCGGGCAGTCACATGTATACCGCTGGAGGGTATATCATTCAAAAGGGAAAACCTTCCCCCCAATCCTACCCCCACCCCTCCACCTTCTTCCCCAACAAACACACATCCACCTGCGAATATCTTCATGGTATTGGAAGCATTGTGGTTATTGAGAAAACGGTGTGATTTGGTATATGGTGAAAATATATTTCGCATGCCCCACATAGTACAGATCAGGGTAGATAGGGGTGTGTGTGCATACGGAGCCAGACACTAAACTCTGGGGCATCTGTATTTGAATTCTGCCGCTATCTAGACATCATTTGTGTGTCGTGGATGGAGATTTCGGTTCATGTAGGGGTGAAAGAAGTGTTTCTGCAAAATATTTGGAGAAAACGATTTTCTGATATTTGGAAAGTTCTCAGCTCCGAGAGCCGAGTTCGACCCGCGCCCCGATTCCGACCCTCTACGTCGGTCTATATTCCCTGTAATTCGAACAAGGGATTAAATAACCTCATGTCACCCTCCCATACGGGGTCTATGTTGTGACAATGCCGACTGTTTTTCTCTGTTGCATTCTACTTTGAATAATGGAAAGAGAATAAAGGAGACCCCGACCCCCCCCCCCCCTCCTCTATCCACAATGTACGACTGAATCCCGTATGTTCATTTGGATGGTTTGCAACTAATGCTCATTAAATCAATAATTGCAGCTGACAGACTGAGAAGGCTCATTCAAATTTCAAATGACAAATTTCAAATTTCAAACTTCAAATTTCAAACTTCAAATTTCAAATTTCAAACTTCAAATTTAAAATTTCAAACTTCAAATTTCAATTTTCAAATTTCAATTTTCAAAATCCGTTTTTTCCCCACCTTCAAAACTACATTGATCGATCAGCTATCTCCACAGACTTCCAGGTAACCAATCACGTTCATTCGGTGGAACTCGCCCGATTTCCTAGCTGACGATTCTGCATAATTTCGTTGTTATCGTGGTATCAAACAGGGAAGATCGACTGCCCAGAAGCGCAGGATTTTTTTTTATTTGGAGGAGATATTATCATTTCGCCGATATAGGTAGGTTGATAGTTTGTCACGGGCAGCAATAATATTGGCAAATTTTGATACTTAGCCTGTCGAAGTAGTCTTTTCGAGTGTTTAAAGGGATTTTTAATAATGCCTTTGGTTGATTCACTCAGTGGCGTTTTAGCGGGTGGGTGGGTGGTGAGCCCCCTTGAATTTGTAATTAGTGGGTGAGGGGTTGTTTTGTGGGTGTGTGTGTGCGGGAAGAGGTTTGCAAGACATTTCCGCCGCGGTAACATAAATTGATCAGTTATGATGCGGCCAGTGGCCATCGCTACCACGAGACGTCCATGGCTCGGCACGTGGCAAAACAAAGTTGAATTCCAGGGTCCAAAAGCTCCCATCTCCTTGCATCTGAGCGGATATTTTGAGGTTTTTCATGGAGATACATTTGTAAGATGCGCTGGTAATTACCATTAAATGTGTGTCTTTTTAATTCAGAGTGTGGTGGTCGAGTGGATTAGCGCGTTGGTGTCTCGTGCCAGATGCCTCGGGTTCACTAACCTAACACTCTCTGTCAGCATCAAGTGTGGAGTTGATACTGTCACAGCGCCCCGTCCTATCGGGTGGGGGCGTAGAATGGCTGACCTCTGTGCTGAGAGAGACACACACCCCATACAGATCTAAGATATCTTTGTGGTAGCCTAGATCGGAGTTGCAGAGATTCATCACCCAAGCCTAGCTTGCAAAATCGAAACAGTGACAAAGAAATCAACATGGGTGTCGCAAGAAGCGCATAGTCCCACATCGTTCCCCGCTGGTATACAGCCCGTAAAGACCATTCCATACCAGGCGGAGAAAATGGCTGACTGACAATTCAGGCGGCTTCTTTTTGTGATCTGGCTCCATTCTAACCTACCCTTTGTGCGCTTGCCAACCCCTGTGTTATTTTACCCTCTCATCACTATTAATAGTGATAGATGTTTACCTTTGACGTGTTTTCTCGCCAATTTAGAATAGAGGTATTTATTTATTTATTGGTGTTTAAGGTCACATATTTCTGCACAATGGCTAACCATGACAGTGACAGTTTTACGGGTGGAGGAAGCCGGAGTACCCGGAGAGAACCACCGAGCAACGGCGAGCAACTGTCAGCTCCCCAACATACCAACTCCACACAAGCAGGGTTAGCATTGGTTGAAGACAGGTGCACCATCGACGTGCAGTACGCCTTAGTACACAGCGTCACCGTGCCCCCACGTGGGCAATGGGGGTGACGTGTCTTGCCCAAGGACACAACGCGGTTGCCCCAGGTGGGATTCGAACCGAGGACCTCTCGGCTTGCAGCCTGCATCTCTACCAACTGAGACACCGCGCCCCCTAGAATAGAGGTATAAGAGGTTAAAGAGGACGGACAAACTGTACCTGTACTGATGACTGTCTACCTTTTCACTGACACAGATACTTGTATTTGGACAAGCAATCTACAGATATACAACCTAGCCCCCCTGCACCTGACACCTCTTCGATTTTTGTGTTATTTTTGACATAGTTCCAGGTCCGATTTTGAGAAAAAGTATTTGTGGGGCGGGAGGAGGGCGTCCCCCAATCCCCAAGCCACTGCTTTGGTTGAGCACTCTTCATGCACCGATGTTGAAAGTTTTGTGGCATTTTAATATGTCCGGGCGGTCAACTTGAAAATAATTCCGTATGCACTACATGGATTTATATAAGGTATTTCGAACAAAATCAGTCCGCACATATATCTTATTATCAAAATGAAGAAGTTTAGTCTGTGGACTTGCTGCGGGGTGAGGGTGTTTACCGTGCAACCCTAGACTTTTTGTAACGGATACTGTTTTGTTTATTGGAATATTATAAGTGAGAAACAAATGCTCGGCAGTGTGTCAGCAAAACCCAACCCAATATGTTTGGCATAAGTACCTCTCATTACTGTAATTAATAACTTCGCATTGCTCTTCATTTTTTCTGAGAAAAGGGCTCGTCGGGCTAGTAAATTAAGGCGTAGTATATTCACAATGCACATGTTATAGGAATTAATTCAAAATTCAAAAGCAGGAGCTTAATGGAAATTGTAAAAATACTTTAACGTGTACGTATGGGTGGGGATGAGTGTTTACGTGAGTGTGGGGGATGGGTGGGGATGGGTGTTTATGTGAGTGTGAAGGGTAAACCCCCATTCAACACAATGTTTTGTAAGAAAATAACCCCATAACTGGAATCGCCAGAATGACATTATTTAGGGAAACTGAAATGAATGCCAAACGATTACCACAATAGATTGCAACATTTCAGTGCAGAGAATCTTGTGTGGCTAACATCGGAAAAGTATAAAAATCACATTTGTATTTGAAATGCCTTGCAAACCTCTTCCCGCACACACACACACACACACACCAACAAAACACCCCCTCAACCACTAATTACAAATTCAAGGGGACTCACCACCTACCCACCCGCTAAAACGCCACCGAGTGAATCAACCAATCCCTTTAAACACTCGAAAAGGCTACTTCGACAGGCTAAGTATCAAGATGTACCAATATTATTGCTACCCGTGACAAACTATCAACCTACCTATATCGGCGAAATGAGAATGCCTCCGCCAAATGAAAAAAAAATCCTGCGCTTCTGGGCAGTCGATCTTCCCTGTTTGATACCACGATAACAACGAAATTATGCAGAATCGTCAGCTAAGAAATTGGGCGAATTCCACCGAAGAACGTGATTGTTTACCCGGAAGTCTGTGGAGATATCTGATCGGTCAATGTAGTTTTGAAGGTGGAGAAAAAACGGATTTTGAAACTTGAAATTTGAAGCTTGAAATTTGAAATGTGAAATTTGAAGTTTGAAATTTGAAGATTGAAATTTGAAGTTTGAAATTTGAAGTGTGAAATTTGAAATTTAAATGAGCCTTCTCAGCCGTTCATCTGCAATTATTGATTTAATGCAAGTAGTATAGCATGTACCGATCGTGCCCGGTTGGCCGGAGGGAGAGCCGCAGGGGAAGTGACATCGTAGTCAAGTGACCTGGTGACGTCATGTTGTGTGGTCATGGTAACCCGCGTGAGCGGCAATCTTGTGGCGTCATCTCCATAGTGATACGTGGTGTGAGTGCGCATGCGTAGTGCGTGTTGTTAGGGTGATACGTGTTTCCGTCGTCCATTTTCTATACCGGAGGCCGCCATATTGGTTTCTATGGTAGCACGTGGTTGCTATGTGACCCAAAACCTTCTAACAAGGAAGTAGTGTTCGTTGAATCGGAGTAAATCTAATTACCACAAACAACTCGGCAATCCCTCCAAATCACCGAAATTGTCTTTATTTACTATGGATGCCCCAATTTATCGGTGTAGGCCGTAGTGCTATAGTACCAAGAGGTACCGGGGCGTGTTCCTTTGCAGAAGAGTAATTTTCTGACTTACAATGATCCTATAATTCTCGAAGAATTACCACAAACAACCCCAACAAGCTGTATTATTTCGAATTCTTTCAGAATTCTCTGCTTCTATCTACATATGGAATAATTTTCATCAACCTAACCATGTTCCTTTGTTCTGGAGTATACTCCAGTAACGTAGAAGAGCCTATTATTGACCAAACTATCATCCATTAATATTGACTTGTATCACTACATATCGCTTTCAAAATGTTCAATCAGATTTCCCCTGTATACATATAAGGCATTCCGTAATTGAGATTCTTTGTCGAGTCCGTAAAATTTGGATTCCGTGAGAAACGGATAAGACTTCATTGTTATAAGGGGAGATAACTCTACATACAGATTATGGGAAATCAAGCAATCTGATTGGTCAGTTATAATCTATATAAATGATCTAGATAAAAGAAACAACAAGAGTACTTGGAATAGGGTCAGAACTAACAAGAATAGACCAGAATAGCTAAATATAGTAATAATAAGTAAAGCTGTTCCACTGATAGGCTCTTCTACGCTACTGGAGTATACTCCTCTCCAGAACAAAGGACCATGGTTAGGTTGATGAAAACTATTCAATATATAGACAGAAGCAGAGAATTCTGAAAGAATCCGAAATAATACAACTTGTTAGGGTTGTTTGTGGTAATTCTTCGAAAATTATAACAAAATTATAAGTCAGAAAATTACTTTTCTACAAAGGAACACGCCCAGGTACCCCTTGGTACTATAGCACTATGTGCAACACCGATAAATTAGGGAATCCATAGTAAATAAAGACAATTTCGGTGATTTGGGGGACTGTCGGGTTGTTTGTGGTAATTAGATTTACTCGATTCAATCGAACACAACCTCTGAACATGTCTTGTTAGAAGGTTTCGGGTCACATAGCAACCATGTGCTACCATAGAAACCAAGATGGCGGCCTCCAGCATACAAAATGAACGACAGACACACGTATCACCCTAACAACACGCGCTACGCATGCGCACTCACACCACGTATCACTATGGAGATGACGTCACAAGATGGCCGCTCACGCGGGTTACCATGACAACACAACATGACGTCACCAGGTCACGTGTCTATGACGTCACTTCCCCCTCCGGCTCTCCCTCCGGCCAACCGGGCAAGATCGGGTACATGCTATACTACTCACATTAAATCAATAATTGCAGATGAAAGGCTGAGAAGGCTCATTTAAATTTCAAATTTCAAACTCCAAATTTCAAACGACGTCAAATTTCAAACTTCAAATTTCAATCTTCAAATTTCAAACTTCAAATTTCAAATTTCAAATTTCAAGCTTCAAATTTCAAGTTTCAAAATCCGTTTTTCCCCACCTTCAAAACTACATTGACCGATCAGATATCTCCAGAATTCCAGGTAAATAATCACGTTCTTTGGTGGAATTCGCCCAATTTCGTCGCTGACGATTCTGCATAATTTCGTTGCTATCGTGGTATCAAACAAGAACGATCGACTGCCCAGAAGCGCAGGTTTTTTTTTCATTTGGAGGAGGTATTATCCTTTCGCTGATATAGGTAGGTTGATAGTTTGTCACGGGTAGCAATAATATTGGTAAATCTTGATACTTAGCCCGTCGAAGTAGCCTTTTCGTATGTTTAAAGGGATTTTTAATATTCCTTTTGGTTGATTCACTCAGTGGCATTTTAGCGGGTGGGTGGGTGGTGAGCCCCCATGAATTTGTAATTAGTGGTTGAGGGGGTGTTTTGTGGGTGTGTGGGGGAAGAGGTTAGCAAGGCATTCAAATACAAATGTGATTTTTATACTTTTCCGATGTTAGCCACACAAGATTCTCTGCACTGAAATGTTGCAATCTATTGTGGTAATCGTTTGGCATTCATTTCAGTTTCCCTAAATAATGTCATTCTGGCGATTCCAGTTATGGGGTTATTTTCTTACAAAACATTGTGTTGAATGGGGGTTTACCCTCACACTCACATAAACACCCATCCCCACCCATACATACACGTTACAGTATTTTTACAATTTCGATTAACCTCCTGCTTTTGAATTTTGAATTAATTCCTATATAACATGTACATTGTGAATATACTACGCCTTAATTTACTAGCCCGACAGTAGTATGTCAGGTTCAATTGAGGTAAAGGTTGCAGGACCCCGGAAGTGACGTCATGTCACGTGACCTAGTGCCGCCATGTTGTGTTGTCATGGTAACCCGCGTGAGCGGCCATGTTGTGACGTCATCCCCATAGTGATACGTGGTGTTAGTGCGCATGCGCAGCGCGTGTTGTTAGGGTGATACGAGCTTCCGTCGTCCATTTTGTATACTGGAAGCCGCCATCTTGGGTTCTATGGTAGCACGTGATTGGTATGTTACCAATGGCTTCTAACAAGACAGGAGTATGTTCGGGGGTGTGTTCGATTGTAGAAGGGTAAATCTTATTACCATAAACAACCCGACAATCCCCCCAAATCACCAAAATCCACCCAAAATCACCGAAATTGACTTTATTTCCCCAATTTATCGGTTTAGCACGCAGTGCTATGGTACTAAGGGGGTACAAAGGGGTGCGTTCGATTGAACAGGAGTAATGTTCTGGCTTAGAATTCTCCCAGAATCCCTTTTTGGATCCCTATCCCATGACGTTTTTCCCTATTAAGAATAGCACATAGTACTATAGGACAAATTTACCCAGAATTCTCTGCTTCTGTCTATATATGGAATAGTTTACGTCTACCTAGGCATGTTCCTTTATTCTAGAGTATACTCCAGTAGCGTAGAAGAGCCTATTAACTGGAACAGTATACCTTATTATTGCTATATTTAGCAATTTCTAGTCTATTCTTGTTAGTTCTGACCCTATTCCAAGTACTCTTGTTGTTTCATTTATCTAGATTCTAACTAACCAATCAGATTGCTTGATTTCCCATAATCTGTATGCAGAGGTATCTCCCTTTTGTATAATGAAAGACTATATCCAATGGCCATATCCCATGGAATCCTATTTTGGAAAACGCCCTTGGCTATGGAATCCCTTTTTTGTCGTATGAGGCCATGAGGGCTATGTAAAAGCCCTCAATGAGTCCTTATTTATTATCCCTCATACCCTCATTGAATTTTGAGGTTATGAGGACCATTAAAAATCCCTCAATGAGGAAGAATTTACTACGACTCTTATCCTCATTTCAGTATTTCAGTATTCAGTATTTAATGCCTTATATGTAAACAGGGGAAATCTGATTCAACCTTGATCAATGTTATAGTCGAGACAGATAGGTATAGCTAGGAAGTAATGGGGCAGAATAACAGAAGCCAATAGTACTGGTACAAGGCCGCAATGGAACAAGACTGTTGTAGAAGCTAATGATAGGACAGATAGGCCATAGACCTGTAATGGCTTTGGATCTTTGGCGACAAGATGGAAGTGGTTGGTAATACTACATTAGACCCATTGAGGGCTTTTACATAGCCTAATGCGACACAAAAGGGATTCTCCAAACGGTATCCTCGATAGGTATCCTCAATAGGTATCCTCAAATAATACAATACTAGGCCATAGGTATCCTCAAATACTGAAATGAGGGTAAGAGTCGTATTAAAAATCCCTCATTGAGGGATTTTTTATGGTCCTCATAACCTCAAAATTCAATGAGGCTATGAGGGATAATAAATGAGGACTCAATGAGGGTTTTTACATAGCCCTCATGGCCTCATACGACAAAAAAGGGATTCTCCTAAAGGTATCCTCGATAGGTATCCTCGAATAATACAATACCAGGCCATAGGTATCCTCAAATACTGAAATGAGGCTAAGAGTCGCAGTAAATTATACCTCATTGAGGGAATTTTAATGGTCTTCATAACCTCAAAATTCAATGAGGCTATGAGGGATAATAAATGAGGACTCATTGAGGGTTTTTACATAGCCCTCCTGGCCTCATACGACAAAAAAGGGATTCCACAGTCACAGGCGTTTTCCAAAATGGGATTCTATAGGATATACCTGTTAAATACTGAAATGAGGATAAGAGTCGTAGTAAATTCTTCCTCATTGAGGGATTTTTAATGGTCCTCATAACCTCAAAATTCAATGAGGGTATGAGGGATAATAAATAAGGACTCATTGAGGGCTTTTACATAGCCCTCATGGCCTCATACGACAAAAAAGGGATTCCATAGCCAAGGGCGTTTTCCAAAATGGGATTCCATGGGATATGGCCATTGGATATAGTCTTTCATTATACAGAAGGGAGATAACTCTGCATACAGATTATGGGAAATCAAGCAATCTGATTGGTTAGTTAGAATCTAGATAAATGAAACAACAAGAGTACTTGGAATAGGGTCAGAACTAACAAGAATAGACTAGAAATTGCTAAATATAGCAATAATAAGGTATACTGTTCCAGTTAATAGGCTCTTCTACGCTACTGGAGTATACTCTAGAATAAAGGAACATGCTTAGGTAGACGTAAACTATTGCATATATAGATAGAAGCAGAGAATTCTGGGTAAATTTGTCCTATAGCACTATGTGCTATTCTTAATAGGGAAAAACGTCATGGGATAGGGATCCAAAAAGGGATTCTGGGAGAATTCTAAGCCAGAACATTACTCCTGTTCAATCGAACGCACCCCTGTGTACCCCCCTTAGTACCATAGCACTACGTGCTAAGCCGATAAATTGGGGAAATAAAGTCAATTTCGGTGATTTTGGGTGGATTTTGGTGATTTGGGGGGATTGTCGGGTTGTTTGTGGTAATAAGATTTAGCCTTCTACAATCGAACACACCCCCGAACATACCCCTGTCTTGTTAGAAGCCATTGGTAACATAGCAATCACGTGCTACCATAGAACCCAAGATGGCGGCTTCCAGTATACAAAATGGACGACGGAAGCTCGTATCATCCTAACAACACGCGCTGCGCATGCGCACTAACACCACGTATCACTATAGGGATGACGTCACAACATGGCCGCTCACGCGGGTTACCATGACAACACAACATGGCGGCACTAGGTCACGTGACATGACGTCACTTCCGGGGTCCTGCACCGGGGTCCTGCAACCTTTACCTCATATGTACCTGACATACTACTCCCGACGAGCCCTTTTCTCAGATAAAATGAAGAGCAATGCGAAGTTATTAATTACAGTAATGAGAGGTGCTTATGCCATACATATTGGGTTTGGGTTTTGCTGAGACACTGACGAGCATTTGTTTCTCACTTATAATATTCCAATAAACAAAACAATATCCGTTACAAAAAGTCTAGGGTTGCACGGTAAACACCCTCACCCCGCAGCAAGTCCACAGACTAAACTTCTTCATATAGATAATCAGATATATGTGCGGACTGATTTTGTTCGAAATACCATATATAAATCCATGTAGTGCATACCGAATTATTTTCAAGTTGACCGCCCGGATATTTTAAAATGCCACAAAACTTTCAACATCGGTGCATGAAGAGTGCTCAACCAAAGCAGTGGCTTGGGGATTGGGGGACGCCCTCCTCCCGCCCCACAAATACTTTTTCTCAAAATCGGACCTGGAGCTATGTCACTAAAATCGAAGAGGTGTCAGGTGCAGGGGGGCTAGGTTGTATATCTGTAGATTGCTTGTCCAAATACAAGTATCTGTGTCAGTGAAAAGGTAGACAGTCATCAGTACAGGTACAGTTTGTCCGTCCTCTTTAACCTCTTATACCTCTATTCTAAATTGGCGATACAACACGGCATAGGTAAACATCTATCACTATTAATAGTGATGGGAGGGTAAAATAACACAGGGGTTGGCAAGCGCACAAAGGGTAGTTTAGAATGGAGCCAGATCACAAAAAGAAGCCGCCTTAATTGTCAGTCAGTCATTTTCTCCGCCTGGTATGGAAGGGTCTTTACGGGCTGTATGCCAGCGGGGAACGATGTGGGACTATGCG
This sequence comes from Pictodentalium vernedei, assembly GCA_031216915.1. Lineage (NCBI taxonomy): Eukaryota > Metazoa > Mollusca > Scaphopoda > Dentaliida > Dentaliidae > Pictodentalium > Pictodentalium vernedei. The sequence continues at coordinate 50,398 of JAUFNR010000101.1, read as the reverse complement.
CTTCTTGCAACACCCATGGGCGATTTCTTCTTTGTCACTGTTTCGATTTTGCCAGCTAGGCTTGCGGGATGAATCTCTGCAACTCCGATCTAGCCTACCACACAGATATCTTAGATCTGCACAGGGTGTGTCTCTCTCTCCGCACAGAGGTCAGCCATTCTACGTCCCCACCCGATAGGACGGAGCGCTGTGACAGTATAAACTCCACAATTGATGCAGACAGAGAGTGTTAGGTTAGTGAACCCGGGGCATCTGGCACGAGACACCAAACGCACTAATCCACTCGACCACCACACACTGAATTGAAAAGACACAAATTTAATGGTAATTACCAGCGCTTGAAGTGTGACATCTTACAAATGTATCTCCATGAAAAACCTCAAAATATCCGCTCAGATGCAAGGAGATGGGGGCTTTTGGACCCTGAAATTCAACTTTGTTTTACCACGTGCCGAGCCATGGACGTCTCGTGGTAGCGATGGCCACTGGCCGCATCATAACTGATCAATTTATGTTACCGCGGCGGAAATGCCTTGCAAACCTCTTCCCGCACACACACACCCACAAAACACCCCCCTCACCCACTAATTACAAATTCAAGGGGGCTCACCACCCACCCACCCACCCGCTAAACGCCACTGAGTGAATCAATCAAAGGGAATATTAAAAATCTCTTTAAACATTCGAAAAGACTACTTCGACAGGCTAAGTATCAAAATGTGCCAATATTATTGCTGCCCGTGACAAACTATCAACCTACCTATATCGGCGAAATGATAATATCTCCTCCAAATAAAAAAAAATCCTGCGCTGCTGAGCAGTCGATCTGCCCTGTTTGATACCACGATAACAACGAAATTATGCAGAATCGTCAGCTAGGAAATCGGGCGAGTTCCACCGAATGAACGTGATTGGTTACCTGGAAGTCTGTGGAGATATCTGATCGGTCAATGTAGTTTTGAAGGTGGGAAAAAACGGATTTTGAAAATTGAAATTTGAAACTTGAAATTTGAAATTTGAAGTTTGAAATTTGAAGTTTGAAATTTGAAATTTGGAGTTTGAAATTTGAAGTTTGAAATTTGACGTTTGAAATTTGAAGTTTGAAATTTAAATGAGCCTTTTCAGCTTGTCAGCTACAATTATTGATTTAAGGTGCATCAGTTGCAAACTATCCATATTGATGCTTATCCTGTTCAGTACCAATTACTTCCTAGAAATGGAACTTTTCTGCTCGTCATGGGATTCCAAGTGAACATACGGGGTTCAATCGTACATTGTGGATAGAGGAGGGGGGGGGGGGGGGGGGGGTGTCGGGGTCTCCTTTATTCTCTTTCCATTATTCAAAGTAGAATGCAACAGAGAAAAACAGTCGGCATTGTCACAACATAGACCCCGTATGGGAGGGTGACATGAGGTTATTTAATCCCTTGTTCGAATTACAGGGAATATAGACCGACGTAGAGGGTCGGAATCGGGGCGCGGGTCGAACTCGGCTCTCGGAGCTCAGAACTTTCCAAATATCAGAAAATCGTTTTCTCCAAACATTTTGCAGAAACACTTCTTTCACCCCTACATGAACCGAAATCTCCATCCACAACACACAAATGATGTCCAGATAGCGGCAGAATTCAAATACACATGCCCAGAGTTTCGTGTCTGGCTCCGTATGCACACACACCCCTATCTACCCTGATCTGTACTATGTGGGGCATGCGAAATATATTTTCACCATATACCAAATCAAACTGTTTTCTCAATAACCACAATGCTTCCAATACCATGAAGATATTCGCAGGTGGATGTGTGTTTGTTGGGGAAGAAGGTGGAGGGGTGGGGGTAGGATTGGGGGGAAGGTTTTCCCTTTTGAATGATATACCCTCCAGCGGTATACATGTGATTGCCCGACTTCAAATTAACGAGAGACACGCGATCGACCGCATTGACTAACAAATGTGTGTCATCAACATGTTATACTCACCATTATAGTGGTACAATGAAGGTCCCCGCCCATCTAAAATAATGTCATTCTGGCGATTCCAGTTTTGAGGATATTTTCTTACAAAACGTTGTGTTGAGTGGGGTTTTATCCCCACATTCACATAAACACCATACACGTTACAGAATTTTTACACTTTCGATTAAGCTCCTGATTTTGAATTTTGAATTAAGGGCCTATATAAGTAATGGAATTTTGTTTATTTTGAAATTTTCTCCTCTCATATTCCTTCAATTCAGATTAAATATACACAAATTATATATCAAAATGAAGGATGGGATGTATAGAACACGACACACATAGGTAATCAACTCATAGAGTCGACTGCAGGCACCACTGGTTCCTGGAAGTCTGCTACCGTATTCGCACCAGAACTGATAATAAAATAACATTTCATCAGAACAACTTGTGGCCAAATGTGCTTTATATATCCAAGAACAAAGCTAGGCATTCAAAACACTTTCGAATACAGCGATAGGACTGCATTTTGGAAAAGTACAACACTGTCTGCATTTTTTATTGAAGATGGTTTCCATGCTCGACAGACATGCGCTAATCACCCGTTACCACGAATTTCCATCGAAAAATAAAATCGTAATTCTAAGAAATTTCAACAGTTATCATGATACCTTGCATTGAATATTGCAACTGTGCAATCTCTATCTAATAACAGTATACTGTATGAAGGCGATCTTTTTCATTATTTGATTTTGGACGGCGTTGTTTTTACATGCTTTTTCTGTCTGATGACGTCGACCGGAAATCGAAAGTATACTCATACGTAAACAAAAGCAAAGGCTTTGGAATTTTCCCCAATACAGCTCTGTCGCCGTGTTTTGAAGAATTTTTATCCCCTAGCTTTGTTCTTGAATATGTAAAGCACATTTGGGCACAAGTTGTTTTCGTGAAATATTATTAAATTATCAGTTCTGGTGCGAATACGGCAGCAGACTTCCAGGAACCAGTGGTCCCTACAGGCGACTCTATGAGTTGATTAGACACGTGTTTCGTGTTCTATACATCCCAACCTTCATTTTGATGTACATTTTGTGCATATTTAATTTGAATTGAAGGAATATCAAAGGTGAGAATTTTCAAAATAAACAAAATTTCATTACTTATATAGGCCCTTAATTCCGACAACAGTCCGACGAGCGCTTTTCTAGGATAAAATAAAGAGCAAGGAGAAGTTATTAATTACAGTGTTGAGCGGCGCTTATGCCATACATATTAGGTTTATATTGTGTTTTGATGACACATAGCTGAACATTTTTTACTCCCTTATAATGTTCCAATAAACGAAACAATATTATTTACAAAAAGTCTACGGTTGCATGGTGATCACCCCCACAACACATCAAGCCCACGGACTAAACCTCTTCGGATAGATAATAAGATATATATGCGGATTGATTTTGCTAGAAATGCCATATAAAATCCCCGGTAGTGCACACTGAATTATTTTTAAGTAGACCGCCCGGACAGGGAGGTAATATCATACTAAAATGCCACAAACATTTCAAAATCAGTGCACACGTGTGCTCAACCAAACAGAATATCAAAAGTCCCTACAAACAACCAAAACGGCTACTTCGATAGACTGAGTATTAAGATGTACCAATAATAGTGCTACCCGTGACAAAGTATAAACCTACCTATATCGGCGAAATGATAATACCTTCTTCAAATGAAAAAAAATCCTGCGAAACTGGGCAGTCGACTGCACCTGTTTGATACTACGATAACAATGAAATTATACGGAATCGTCAGCTACGGAATTGGGCGAGTTCCTCCGAATGAACGTGATTGGGTATCTAGACGTCGGTGGCGATATCTGATTGGCCAGTGTACTTTTGAAGGCGGGAAGAAAAAAACGGATTCTGAAAACTGAAATTTGAAATTTGAAGTTTGAAATTTGAAATTTGAAATTTGAAGTTTGAAATTTGAATGAGCCTTCTGGGCTTTCGTAGTTTTGTGTAATTGTGACATTTTGATCCGACGCGTCGGGTGCTTGTCATATCCTCATTTATATCTTTTTTTGCATGTAATGGTACATGTAGCACATGTCACATTAATAACCAGACGACTTCACTTCTCGGACACAGTGTCAAAGTGAAGCCTGGAATGAGGTCCCCAGAGGGTGAATTTGGTGATGCTACCATGCACAGCTGGATAACATCATTACATTTACCCTCCGTCTCAAAGTCTCAAGCCTAAACAGAAAGAGGTGCTCAGAGGATAAATTGGTCACTGTATGGCATAGAATCAGCAAATTCACCTTTTTGGGGAGCTAATTCAGCAAATGACAGATTGCTTATTTCCAGGCTTGGTCTAAGTTAACCTCTGATTAGCTATTGAAGTTGAACCTAACAGTTCCGAGGTAAATAAAGTGTAAGATAACCTTAAGACACGTTCTATTGTAGTTCTTTCTTTGATAATTTAACCCTTTACTTCATGCGTCGGGAAGCTCTCAGGGATAGCTTCACAAGTTATATGAAGTGTAGGAAATTTCTCCACAGGAAAGCAAAGAAAAACTGTTTTCTGTAGTTGTCCAAAAACTCAATTTTTCAATACAGTAAAAATGTATGTAGGGCGTTTTCAGTAGACAATAGAAAGAATGGCAATAAATTCGTTAAATTTATAATCACCTCATTACTGTTCATAAAGAGAATTTGTGGGGATTACTATAATTCAGAATACAGATATCGTAGAATCACGGACATGGGGAGCATTTCGAAGTTGGGGGTGGGGGAGGGGGTGGGGTGGTCGTAGAAGGGCACACCATACTGGTATATATTAGTGGTAAACCATGAACCTTTGTGGAAGTGATGATTGGGACTAACACACCTCTACAGTTGAGAAAAGTGCACATTTTTTTATGCATATTTAATACATTTTTCCACCCGGTGGGGAAATTTGTTAAACATGGAGCCAAAAATGTGCACTTTGAAAATTTCGAAGAAACGAATGGAACGAGAGAATCTGCGTTCACGTCTTAAGAGTAAAGGATCTGTGAATCGAGGATAGCGCTTACGGGGCCGGGGGGGGGGGGGCAGATGGCTACACTCTCTCCCCACCCGGGAGGGTTACGGGGATACTGCCCTTTATTGTTTGTCTCTCTCTCTCTCTCTCTCTCTCTCTCTCTCTCAATTATTCCTAGAAAAAAAAAGTGTGGGGGCTCCTGCCTTCTGTCCCCTTCCCCGGTTCCCAGGTGCCTGCATAGAATAGAACTTACGTAAAGCGACATGCGAATAATATGTAATATTGAAGCCAAACCCTCCAACGTCTCCATCGGAATGAAACACTAGCGTTAGATTTCCACCAGATGACGTAATTTCTCTTGGAAGCTTTGTACCACAAAGTTTTTTTCTTGAAACCAAGCCCTCTCGAATGTCTAGAAAATCGTAGTTGCATTTCGCTTCACGCTCTAAATCAAACGAGTTAAATCTCAAGGTGATCACCTCTCCAGGTGGCGCTGACAACATCCAGGTACAATTGAGATTACGACCGTATGACGTGACTCCATCATAACCGGGAGACTCTATTTCACCTTCTGGCAACGTCAAGTTCAAACCCCGCAGCATACAAGCGGGGATGAGGCTGGCATTGATCGCTGTAAATAGAAATGGAAATAGAGACATATACACGCTGGGTGCGATGTGTGCGTTTCAAGCGTTGCGAAAAAGTAAGCATCAAATTTTCATCTCATTTTTGCTCCTCCCCCGTCGGAACCCGGGAAGTGAAGCAGTGCCTGTTTAGTGTGGTAAACAAGCTCAGTTTTACTGGTAAAATAGGACCCAGTCACAATTCTTGGGGTGGAAATGCTCTAAAATGGAGAACATGAGTATAAACCCTAATCTCATTCTTGCAATTTCTAAATGATGTGGTGTCTTTAATGTGAGCCTCGTTACGAATCAAACACAAATGCTAACTACAACGAGACCAATGTGCAGAATACAATATTGACAATGGCATTGTGTTGGTCGAACTCACGCCGAGAGAGTTACCTTCTGCACCATCCGCCTAGCAAAACTATACTGAACCACGCACACCACTCGGCCATCGACAGACCATAAAATGGGAATGCTAGTTAACAGGGATACACGAGATCAGTACAGAACACATGGAACACTCAATTTTTCAATTATTTATCATATAGATGCATCACTTAATTCTACATACTGCACCTCATGGAAATCAGCGAGAACGTCACTTTTAAAAATTTCCCGTTTGTTAAAGAATCAAGAAAGGGCGCTACAATACAATATTAAATTACCAAACATCATTTTTGTGCCGCAACGAATCGTTGCGTCACAATTAAATTCAATGATTAAATCTTCCACAGAGTGCAACAAGGCGCCATCTGCAATGCTTTAGCATTGCAGATGGCGCTTTGTTGCACCCAAGGCACAATATACTCCATATCTCATATTGGTTTAAGTTCACTTAATTATTATCTTTGTTCCATGGCAAATAAAAAATCAGAGCCATCACATTGAGCAGAAATTGCAAAATGAGGAGACAAATCTTTGTTCATTATTTTATCGCACCTCTCGGAACGCACCCATCGAATCTAGTGTGAATATGTATTGAAATATAACATGAGTCCGCGAACAATACAACAACCACGCAATATATATTACATACAAAAATGTTGGGAACCACCTCAAAGGGTTTAGCGTAAATGACCAAAAATTGAAACAATAATGAAACTCAATATATCACGTGGAAGCAAATTCATCTATTGACAAAAGTCAGGATCGTTTCAAACAAATTCATTAACGATTGCAAGTGGTAACATTCGACACATATTCGAGGATCGGTGTCCAAAAATCCAAAAATCAATTTTTACAAGTCAGTATCGGGTATGTCCACCCCTGAATGGTAAACATGCTAGTCAGCTTTGCGTCATATTGTATATGAGTGTACGAACTTGATTCTGACCAGTTTGATCCCATTCCTGGACAAGAATGTTACACCAAGTTTCTAGCCCCCCCCCCCCCCCCCCCCCCCACTTCTTGAGCACATACTAGCGCCCATACACACTAAAAACTAAAGTGTTAAAACTGACACTTTCAAGGTGTTAAACCCATTCTAACGCTTAGGGTTTGACTTTAACACTCAAAGTGCAATGCTTTAAGCACTTAGACATTACAATCGTCAGACATCTGAAACTTGAATGGATGGCGCTTCCCATGTGTCTAGCATTGGTGGTTCTTCCAGAATCGTCCATAATTTGATTTGCGCTTGGTGGGTACATAAAAGGACACAACGCAGATGACGCGGATCAGGCTCGAGAGTTCGAGCCTGATCCGCGTCATCTGCGTTGTTTCCTTTTAAGTGTCGCGACATTACACTTGTCAAGTGGTATTATTGTCAACACCTGTCAAGTTCTGGGGTATCTACACTTGAACAAAGTGCTAGTTCAGCACTTAGTAAGTGTTAAATACAGCACTTCAAGTGTAGTTTTTAACACTTTAGTTTTTAGCGTGTACCAGTTTTATATTATTTGAGGACACGGGCTCTTCAGTACCCTGTCGCGCTGTACAGGCTTATTTCAAGTTCATAAAAGTCGTACAATAAACAGATCTGTCGATGAAATACCCAGAGATATCATGCAATACATGTTGTCAGTCAGTTTGTCTCATGTAGCTCTGCCAAATTAGTTGTAACAGAATCAAGACCCATATTGGATGTATTGAGGCCAAAAATGTTTTTGAGTGTGAGGAATTCAGTAGTCGTCAGCTGCCGTGGACTGGTCACTTCGCCGGGTGGGCAATATTTCCACGGACGCAACAATATTAGATTTCAAACACTAATTATAGGAATAATCATCAAACAATCAATTAATGAAGTACCGGGTGCAACCCGCCCCGGTACAACCCGGTACAACCAGGTACAACCCGACAACCCGGTACAACCCGGTGCTTCATTAATTAAAATTTAGCTGATGATGACTTTTGTACCTTGTAAACGCATACGTGGACATCACTGCCCGCTCGTGGATTACGACCTGTCCACGGCGACTGTACTGTAATTCTTCGGCAGGTTACAACATTTTTTATCGTGTGATCCGAAAATCTGGCCACCTCAACGAGACGTGATGCGACGACACGGATCAACACACTGTTATGGTGATATGTTTATCATATGACATTGTTTCGATGTCAAATTCACCCAAAGTTGCCATTTTAATTAATATGCGGTGAAAAGCCGGTTACAAAATAGCAGACGAAACAACAACGACTTCCCCAGTTACGAAAACTATTCACGGAAACTCTCGGATATTTCCGTAAGAGTGTGATTTTGACTTTTGATCCGGAAAAATCTCACCCGGTGTGATACAACAGTTTGGAAAACATCGTCAAACAGTTGTGATATTTAGGGTAAAAATGTCATAGTCATATGATAAAATGTGCTATTAGCGAGGTTGATAGTGAAATCACGAACAGAATGAAAATATCGACACTATAGGGAGGATTACTAGTAAATCGCTGCGGGATAGATTTTTCACTTAGAAATTATTTACAATCTCCGAGAAAAAAAACCCCAAAACACAAGGAGCAGTTGCAAACTTTCACATGGACCACCGGGTTACACCATTTGTTGAAAGTTTGCAGGTGCTTCTTGTGCTGTTATAAACAATTATAAATACATTTGGAGTGGGGAATATATTTATGTCGCTGCGATTCAGTAAAATCCACTTTATTCTGGATATGTAGTCGAATTTTAATACCTGTTTACATAATTACATGTAACCCAGTAGATGTCAGGAATGATGTTAATGATCGCTAATTACTGGTATAGAATTGTTGAGCACGCTGTTTTTCTACGGGAATTGAGTTACGCTAATGGGGTAGTCGGGGTCTGATGGGATCAAAAAGTGCACTTACAAAGCGCGCTATTACTTCAAAGTAGGTTGTACACAATACAGTGACAGGACGTCTAGTTTCAACTGTAAGAGAATTATTCTTTTTTTTCTCCTTTTTTATTAGGGTTTAACGACACATTAACAGCCAGGGTCATATCATGTCGGTGACAGTTTTACGGGTGGAGGAAGCCGAAATACCCGGAGAGAACCACCGAGCAATGACGAGCAGCTGCCAGCTCTCCAACATCGTAACTCTGCACCGCGGCACAGGCAGGGTTAGATTGGTTGAAGACATGCGCACCATCGACGTGCAGTACGCCTTAGTGCACGGCGTCATCGTGCCTCCGTGTAGGCAATCGGGGTGAAGTGCCTTGCCCAAGGACACAACGCGGGAACGCGAAATTATTCCTTCAACCTTTTACCTAACATGAAAAGCAGACGACACTTGCAAACAAAATTCTTGAATAACTCATTTTTTTTGTCTCAAAAACATAGGTTATGACCCCTCATTGGAACGAGCTCGACGAGCTCGTTCCAATGAGGGGTCATAACCTATGTTTTTGAGACAAAAAATGAAAAAATAATGAAAATTAATTGGCGATTTTTTAGAATAGCGCTGGCCGGTTATGGCCGTTACGTTTGGTAAAGGGTTAAGCGACACCCAATTAAGTATACTCCACTATAATTATTTCTTGATCAATGTGCAGTGTCAGCTAAAATCAAAATCACACCATTTCGGGTACAAAAGCTTGGTTCACAGGTTTACGTCAGTTTAAGTAATCAGACCCTGGGGGCGCGGTGGCTCAGTAGGGAGAGGTGCAGGCTGCAAGCCGAGAGGTCATCTGTTCGAATCTCACCTGCGGCAACCGCGTTGTGTCCTTGGGCAAGACCCCCCCCCCCCCCTCCACTGCCCACGTGGAGGCACGCGTTGTGTACTAAGGCGTACTGCACGTCGATGGTGCACTTGTCTTCAACCAATGCTAACCCTGCTTGTGTGGAGTTAATATGTAGGGGAGCTGACAGTTGCTCGGTGGTTCTCTCTGGGTACTCCGGCTTCCTCCACCCGTAAAACTGTCGCGGTCATGATTAGCCATTGTGCAAAAATATGTGACTCTAAACACAAATAAATAAATAAATAAATAAATAAATAATAAATCAGTCTCCGTTTATATTCAAAACAAAGTGTTGGTATGGTGTAGTGTTTTCAGCTGGACTGTCCGTCCATCTGTCTGTACATATGTCTGTGTATCTCTCCATTCATTTCCATACTTTAACTTTTGAATAACTATTCAGATTCTTTTTGGTTCTTAATAACAAAACGATATGGTTTTGAATTTTGAACTTTCAATTTTTTTTCAGATTTTTGTAGCCAAAAAGGCTTCAGATTTTATTTTCGTTTCCATCCATCTTTCCACAAGTCGAAGCACCGTAGCATCGTCGAAGCACCGTATAGACCAATCTTATTTCCGTATTCTGTTCCATTTATCTACCATTTATGGTAGAGAACCTGAATGGTGGCAAACATTATTATAATAAATTTAGTTCTCTATATGAAATATCTCTATTTCCTGATAGATGAACGCGATATGGTGATGTAACAATTAGTATTTTTCAGTCACTCTTTGAATACTTCAATTGAGTCAAGAAAACTTAGCAGTGAGACATTGGCTCACCAGACACAATTCGGAAGATACACGATGATGGGATGGATATGTGTCTGATGATTTGGTGTCTCGCTCGCCATGCCAGTCACTGTATTGTCATTCAGTATTTTTGACGAATCTTTGGTTGTCACCCTGCTGCGCCTCCCGCCGAATTCTGGTTGCCTCCTGTGATTTGAGGCCTTCTGGCTCTTTTTCCCCTTAAAGTAACTAAACAGAAATCAATGGATACTCAGAACATTGTGGATTTATTTGGCCAATTCCCCATTTCATAGAACAAGTAGTAATAGAGACAAATTATGTTTTTGTGATATGCAGATCTCCAAGAGATAAATTCGACTTGTATTAAGGAGATGGCAGGTAGACAGCCAATCTGGCTATGCCCTCTCCTTGTAATTTTTGTACCACATAATCAATACATATTGTTTATAATTTGTATCACTATTTGTAACTCGCATATGCTTTCCAATTTATTGTATGCTATTAAGATACATTTATTACTAAATAAATATTGAATTGAATTTAGTATATTACTGTCGCCGTGGGCTGGTCGTAATCCACGCGTGGGCAGTGATGTCCACGCATGCGTTTACCGGGTAATAAAAATCACTGTCAGCATTATTTTAATTAAGCACCGGTTGTACCCGGTGCTTCATTAATTAAATTTTTAATGATTATTCCTATAATTAGTGTTTGGAATCTAATATTATTGCGTCCGTGGAAATATTGCCCACCCGTGGAAAATGACCATTCCACGGCGGCCAAACTGTAGTAGGGCAGATAACAAATCAAACTGAGCATTCTGCCCAATGATTAACATCTGGGCGGGTATCTGTATTAAGTGAGGGTGTCTCCCTACCCAACATAAACAAGTTTTTAAAAATTAAAAAAGTTTGTCTCAAAGTTTGCCTCAAAGACAAGTAATCGACTTGATTCTTACTGGTAACAGACTATTGGCCCTGTCGACTCCCACTTCGATAATACGTCGATCTACCAAGACTACAACTCCAACTGAATTTCTGACAAGCCTCAAGGTTTCCAACAACACATTTGGTAGTGGTGAGGGTCGTCCTTCCTGTGTCTGTCCTGTCCTGTTATCACAATATAACGGAAAATATATAGAACGTTACGGTGTTAGAATGCGTTCAACAATATGGCACGGCCTCGAGTTCTATCCTTCCCAGGGATGTGGCTAGAGGGGGGAGGGGGGGGGGGGGTGCCACCGGTGTAAATTCCAACTGTGACTGGTTTCGATAGGTGGTTGCACTGCAGCGCTGGGTGATATCTTTTAACCCTTTACCCAACGAACCGCCCACACCCGCCCGCGTAATATGCAAATACAGCTGCTGAAAAAATATTATTTTTCGAAAAATTTCAACAAAACCATATCATGTGATCCCTCTTTGGAACGAGCTCGTCGAGCTCGTTCCAAAGAGGGGTCACATGATATGGTTTTGTTGAAATTTTGAAAAAATTTTTAAAAAAATGATATTTAAAATAATGAATTTTGAAATCATCTGCGTTGGGTAAAGGGTTATGAAAATTTTCACTTGTCCTGAAACGGAAAAAGCATCATTTATAATGTGTCTGGGTCAGAAAATTTACCGGATTGATGCCAGAGTCGAAATTTTGAGGCCATGTCAATTTTAGAGTAGGAAATTTGAAACTCAAGTTTCCAGTTGGAAATAAAAGATCAAAATTTCTCATCATTAGTTGGAATTTTAATATTTTTCATGAACAATGTTAATTTATTGAATTTCCAACTATTTGATTTTTGACCTCGAAATTTCCAATTATTGAAAAAAAATACTCCTAGCTTGGGGTGAGGACCAGCCCCCCCTCCCCCACCGCCCCCTCCCCCGTCGCCACATCCCTGATCCTTCCGCGATGGTATGAGTGTCGTATTGACGCACGAATTCACACATCGCTGCGTTCTGTGTTTATTACACGCCTATATGGTAATTAGCATTTTCTAAATTCATCGTGAAAAATTCAGTCTTATTTATAGAATTTAACAGTTCTGACGTCTGCTTGACATAAAAACAAAAACAAAATTCAGGTGTGATTGGCATCCGACAATCGATTCGTAAACAGAAAAATATAAATGAAAATTGTGTCTAATTAGATTATTTGTTTGTATTTTTAAGAAATTAGCTGCCATTATCTGAGAGATATTCGCTTCAAAGTCAAATTTGAATGTTATAAAATCACTCCCCATTTTAATAAGCTCAATTTCGTTAATTTTGGTGGATTTGGACAAAACATACATTTTTCAATTAACATTCGATTTATCAGCTGTCAATGCAGCTTCCGAATTCGCGTGAGTCAGAATGCGATGTTTCGATTGGCCGATTACGAAAATGGGTGGAGTTTAGTTCTTTTTAAGAATCCACGACGTCTGGTGGAAAAATAGTCGTCAACAGAAATCCATATGGGACACGTTTTCCGTACGAATTTGTAAATGTGGAACTGGAGGAAAGTAACGGGCGTGCAATAAAGTCATTTAGAGAACATGTACTCGGCACAAGCTGGGAAATCGAAAGACAAATGATATTTGATACCATTTTTGAACCCATGCTGTCGTGCCCCTGTAATGGTAAAAATATTAACAAAGTAAACAACTCGCTTTTCGAAAACGATAGCACTCATCTTCGTCCCCCCCCCCCCCCCCTCAAATTTGATTCACACAACGTATCCAACAATACCCGGTATCAGTGGAAAGGGGAATGAATAAGCTTTACATTGGTGTATTACATGGCCGTTGGGTGTTCTTGAGTTGTTCGTGATAACTGGGAGAAGTCGCAGAAAAGGCCGAAAAACATTTAGTCGGACAAGAAAGTGCACAGTGAAATGAGGTTTACGAGCGACAATTATCCGATTTATTATAAATAATTCAAGGTCCCATTGTATATGGAGGGCAGATTCAAATATTAACCGTATACCTTTATCAATTACTAATCTCGGATCCACATTTATTCATTTCTGGCGATCAGCATGGATTCAAAAATGGTATCAAATATCATTTTTCTTTCATTCCCCAGCTTGTGCCGAGTACCTGTGATTTAGAGAATGAAGTACAGTATGGGGTTGGATCGAATCCAGAATTTCGAATCAAACCGAATCTCACGACTTGTAAATGTTGACCCCTTGGCAACCGTAAATATTGTCAGTCTCCACTTTAGTGTTGTATTCAATGGCGACTCGTCAATCAAAAAAGCCTTATGAGAGATCTGATGATAAAAGAGTTCGGTTCAAGAGGAGGCAGTTGGTCGGATTTTGAGAACATCATACTTCTTCTTCAAGGAATTTCCTGCGGTAATTTTTCGCAGCACCTCCAAGGGTGTAATGAGTAAAACAAAAATAAATTAAATTATCTTCATAGAAGTGCAATCATCTAATATACATTGATTCAGTTTGACTTAGTAAAACAGTTAAAATAATTACAAACAATCAAAGAGCTGATTCTGCCGTGACTTCATCAGGTGCACAGAGCGAATTTGGTGAATATTATAGATGAAGTTCCTGCTCCAAGATTCAACAGCATAGAGTGCAGAAATAGATGATGTAGAGAAAGAATCAGGTAGAAAAGCTGAGTAGTCGAGCGTTAGTTGGGTTAGTATGGCAGGATCAGAGCAGCAGGACTCATGTAGCATTGTGGGAATGAGTTTTTCCAATTTCTTCAAAGCCTTTTTTCTTACATCAGCTATGGGATCAGCTGAACAAGAGGATACTACAGTACGTGGCGAGTGGATTGTAACTAAATCACGCGCGGAGTGGAGTTATCACCCAAGCTATAACTTTCAAATTTTGTGCATATCGACAAAAAACACAAGCAAGGTTTCAGCCAATGGACCTCCGGGTTTAACCCGGAGGTCCATTGGCTGAAACTTTGCTTGTGCTGGTTATGCTTGGCAACAAATTTGCAATTATTGCTTGGGTGGAATCTCCACCCTGCGGGTGATTTAGTGATAATACACTCTCCACGTACTGTAAATGTTCTCTGGTTTCCTCTTCTATTCCACATAATTGGCATGTTGAAGAAGTGTTTTTGTGGAAAGAAGCAGTATTTTCCTGGAGAATGTAGGTCCCAGTGAGAAGTCTTGCTTTGGTGCAACTTTTTCGTATATCATTTTGGTTGTTTTCAATGATTTCCATACATGATGAGGTTGGCCGATCTTTACCATATCATCATAACGTTTCGTAAATTTCCGAATCAGCGAGACTCGAGTAGATTTGAATGGAATTAGTGGGACGGTTTAAAATCGAATCGAATTTCGAAGCTTCACATGGCCCTAACAACGTGTTGAGATTTTAAATTATTTGTAAGCCGTACCTTTGTTCCTTTCAGTTGTATAGTCCAAAATAAAACTGCTGTTACCATCGGATAGGTCCGATTCATATGATAATACTAGGCTATTGGACGCGGAGTCGACGTCAACTGGAAGTTCACCTCCACAAATCTCGACAAGTTTCGTAGAAAGAGTACTCTGTCCATCAAATATATTAAGACGTCCGTGTTGGCAACCAAGCGAACTTTCCAAATTAAACACATGGAAGTGAATGTGTATGAGAAAGTCTGGTGGTGCCTCGATGTGCCACAAGCATCTGCTGTCCGCCTTTGAGTTATTCATGACAATAGTTCCATTCTGATTCTTGAAGTGGTATGGACCACCACAACTGTATTTGTGGTGGCGTTTAAATGGCTGATGGTCACCGATTGCACTCTCTTCCTTAGAACCTTCAATTAGAACATGAGATTAGTAAACTAGATTGGAGATTATGTCGCAGGTCTAGTGCTCAAACGACTAGTGAATTCCAAAGTCGACTAGTCAAGTCGACTTCGACTAGTCATTGGTGATAACCTGTCTCCTTATAACAGTGTTGGTGTTCCGGTAGAGTGCTGAAGGTCCAAATTTGGCTTCACTTGGGCATTCATATACAGCAACTTACTGGAACATTATTCTGTTAATGTGCTTCTAATTATGCTAAGAGTGAAATTATATAGTCTTATTTAATTTGCCTTGTTGCGATTTATAGGAGAGTGCCCCATAAATTGCAACAAGGCAAATTAATAACATATCCTGATAGCCCAAAATAATTCAGCACTCTACTAGTACCAGTTAAAACAAACTACTGTCACTACTATTAGATGGCAATAGATGTATACATTGATTGCCCAATATTGATGTTCAAACTGTCTGACAGTGGCACAGAAGGGATACTATTTACCTAAAAGCTTGAACTCCTTCGACTAGTCGACTGCACAATTGAGAGTCGACTACTGGTTTGCCCAGAGTCGACATCGACTAGTCGACTAATCGTTTGAGTACTACGCAGGTCAAGAAATAAGATAGAGAACACTTATGGATTTTGAGTGATTACCGTAATTATTTCATGAGTGACTAAGGGTATGTACAAACTGCATTCAGTCAGCGTAGCGAGGCAAAGCGAAGCAAAGCAAATTAGGGCGAGCGGCGGGTGAAGCGAAACGAATGTCGCTTTGGTTCGCGTTAAAAACAAAATGGAGTATTTACGGGCAAGACAAATCGTCCCCTGAGTTCCAATCCTCCTGACACACAGAACACATTGGAACTCAGGGGACGAAATGTCACTGCTGGAAAATTCAGCACTGAGGTTCAATTTTCGGAGGAGAAATATGTGGGTACATGAAATAAATGCCTGCAGGGACGAACTGAGGGGATATCAATATTTAAAAGCCTCAGCTGCGAAATAATGAGGAAACGTTTCAGGACTATTTCAGATTGAAACCTTTGTATGTTTTCTGTCCTTTGAATCCTACAGCAGCAATCAACGGCCGATATCCACAGCTTTTCTGCACACTAAAAACTAAAGTGTTAAAACTGACACTTTCAGGGTGTTAAACCCATTCTAACTCTTAGGGTTTGATTTTAACGCTTAAATGCTTAAAGCACTTAGACATTACAATCGTCAGACATCTGAAACTTGAATGGATGGCACTTCCCATGTGTCTAGCATTGGTGGTTCTTCCAGAATCGTCCATAATTTGATTTGCGCTTGGTGGGTACATAATTAAAAGGACACAACGCAGATGACGCGGATCAGGCTCGAGAGTTCGAGCCTGATCCGCGTCATCTGCGTTGTTTCCTTTTAAGTGTCGCGACATTACATTTGTCAAGTCGTATTATTGTAACACCTGTCAAGTTCTGGGATATATACTTGAACAAAGTGCTAGTTCAGCTCTCAGTAAGTGTTAAATACAGCACTTCAAGTGTAGTTTTTAACACTTTAGTTTTTAGCGTGTGGGAACCCCAGTTCCTGTGAGTTTTCAAAACTGGGATTCCAACCACCAATATGTCGCATTGCTATAACAATTCGCTCGTGTCCGAGCGGTCAAATCAAAAATTTTGGTTTCATCACTACACATGGCCTCGCTTCGCTCGTGGTGTGTGAACAGTACTAACGGAAAACCAAGCATAAATCTTATTGCCGAAATCGCTTCGCTGATCGATTGCACTTTGCACGTACCCAAACAGATGAAATATAAATTTTCAACTAGCGGCCATGTGTCGATCGTTGAAAATTTATTTATTACCTGCCAATCACGAACGAAATGATCATCGTTACCACTCAAAGACATTGGTGTACTTCTTATTATATGCGTTACCGTATATTTTCTAAAAAGAGCCTTTTCGTTTTAACCCAAATTAATGTAAAGTAATTGCCTTGAAAGGGACCAACATTTATCAGCGACGAAATAAGTCTTCCGCGAAACAAAATAGATCCCTCAGATTTTTATTGAACGCGCCACAGAAATGTTAATGGTTATTAATTTCATACCACAAATAACAAAAACAACAACTTTTCACCTTATTTATTTATTGGTGTTTAAGGTCACATACTTATGCACAATGGCTAATCATGACCGTGACAGTTTTACGGTGGAGGAAGCCGGAGTACCCTGAGAGAACCACCGAGCAACGACGAGCAGTTGCCAGCTCCCCAACACCGTAACTCCGCACTGTAGCACAGGCAGGGTTAGATTGGTTGAAGACATGCGAACCATTGACGTGCTGTACGCCTTAGTACACGGCGTCATCGTGTCCCCATCTGGACAATCGGGGTTAAGTGCCTTGCCCAAGGACACAACGCGGGAGTCCGAATTGATCGCTCAGATGGTCACCCATCCAAGTATTAACCGGTCTCGACGTTGCTTAACTTCGGTGATCTGACGAGAACCGGTTACCGCAACGCCACCGCGCCCCCTTTTCACATTGAAATAGTAAACATGTCTCACATTCATATCATTGTAGCGAGTTTATTTCCTATTGGTTATTATATTCATTGTGATTCGCCGGTTGTGCCAACAGTGACAAATGCGATTTCTGAATAACGCAACCGGAATAAGACGGAAAATCCACCTGTCGAAATACACAAAAATGTTTTTTTATTTTTTGTAAGTTTATTGCTCTCAACAGCTATATACTAAGATTTATTGCACGCCTGTTCTATGAAATTCCCATTTATAGCAACACTAAACCATGCAGAAAATGAAAATCCGTTCCGCACATATGTGCCAAACGAAAATCGTTGGCGGGCTATTTTTAAATGGAAGCGAAATTTCGCTGGAATTTCTACAAATTGTGCACCACAATTACAATTTGAATCGCTAGGGGTAGCTAAACATTGTAACACGGATTCCCTTCGCATATTTGATCGGCGATAAAATGCGTTGTTTTAGTTGATAGTTGGTCCCCCGAGTTCCAATGTGTTCTCTACTGGCACATAAAACACAATGGAACTCAGGAGACGAGTTGTCAAATGAATTGCTGAGAGTCCTAATAATTGCTTTGATAGACGTGAAGACGTTTAATAAACACAGAACGACACACACACGCCTGTTGCCGCTCGTTTTATTCTTCCGCGCTGGCACTCGTGTCATATCGATTAACCCATTCACACGCGACCGTCGTTCTTCTGTGTATTCATTTCTCGATGCTCTGAGTTGGTGGGATTTTTGGGACCGAAGAGATGCCCAATGCTCGCATCAGAGCCATGTGTTGGTGCCTTGAGTTGCGTGAGATTATTTCACTGGCATCCCACCCACGAGGTCGAGCATGTTTTAGCTCTGCGTGTGAACATTTTCATTTTCTAAATTGAAAAGACGCAAAATCCTGTCACCTACATAATTGTAGATGCTATGGGTAGTGCGTAACAATGAAAGAATTGCACTGATGCCTATCAAGGGAGAAAATTCTCATATTCAGGACTGAAAAGCTGCAAAATATCGGAGGTATTTAACGATATCTCGAACAATTTCTGGACCCAAAAGACACTCAAAACTTGAATATAAGGCATCTGTCTGCGCCGAGAGTTGTGTGTTGTTAAAACTTAATTTTAGTGGTATTGAACCTGAACCTGAACATGGTTTGGGTGCGTATAGAAAAATGTTGATTTTCGCTACAAAAAGCCGAAAAATCCTCACGTCTGAGACATTTGTCGACACACCGACTGGCAAGTAATATCAAGAGAATTTCAATAGGGGTTACTAGGACCGCCTAAGAACGCCGAAAAGAGGGGGCCTACCGGTGGTGAATACCACCCAGGGATGTGGCGACAGGGGTGGTGGTGAGGCTAACCCCCCCCCCCCCCCCAGCTAGGAGTATTCTTTCAATAGTTGGAAATTCCGAGGTCAAAAATCAAATAGTTGGAAATGCAATAAATTAACATTGTTCATGAAAAATATTAAAATTCCAACTTAATGATGAGAAATTTTGATCTTTTATTTCCAACTGGAAACTTGAGTTTCAAATTTCCTACTCTAAAATTGAGATTGGCCTCAAAATTTCGACTCTGACATCAATCCGGTAAATTTTCTGACCCAGACACATTATAAATGATGCTTTTTCCGTTTCATGACTAGTGAAAATTTTCAGAAGGGTTCATAAGCATGTGTATATATATATATATAATCACTTTAACCCTTTACCCAACGCAGACGATTTCAAAATTCATTATTTTAAATATCATTTTTTAAATTTTTAAAAAAAATTTCAACAAAACCAGCTCGTTCCAAAGAGGGGTCACATGATATGGTTTTGTTGAAATTTTTCGAAAAATAATATTTTTTCAGCAGCTGTATTTGCATATTACGCGGGCGGATGCGGGCGATTCGTTGGTTAAAGGGTTAAAATATATCACCCAGGGCTGCAGAGCAACCACCTATCGAAACCACCCACAGTTGGAATTTACACCGGTTGCACCCCCCCCCCCTTTCTGTGCATGTATACATCGTACTTTCTGTGGATGTGTACATCGTGCTTTCTTTAGATGTGTACATCGTGCTTTCTGTGGATGTGTACATCGTGCTTTCTGTGGATGTGTACATCGTGCTTTCTGTGCATGTGTACATCGTGCTTTCTGTGGATGTGTACATCGTGCTTTCTGTGGATGTATACATCATGTTTTCTGTGGATGTATACTTTCTGTGGATGTATACATCGTGCTTTCTGTGGATGTGTACATCGTGCTTTCTGTGGATGTGTACATCGTGTTTTCTGTGGATGTATACATCGTGCTTTCTGTGGATGTATACATCGTGCTTTCTGTGGATGTGTACATCGTGCTTTCTGTGGATGTGTACATCGTTCTTTCTGTGCTTTCTGTGGTTGTGTACATCATGCTTTCTGTGGATGTATACATCGTGCTTTCTGTGGATGTGTACATCGTGCTTTCTGTGGATGTGTACATCGTGCTTTCTGTGGATGTGTACATCGTGCTTTCTGTGGATGTGTACATCGTGCTTTCTGTGGATGTATACATCATGCTTTCTGTGGATGTATACATCGTGCTTTCAGTGGATGTATACATCGTGCTTTCTGTGGATGTATACATCGTGCTTTCTGTGGATGTGTACATCGTGCTTTTTGTGGATGTATACATCTTGCTTTCTGTGGATGTATACATCGTGCTTGCTGTGGATGTGTACATCGTGCTTTCTGTGGATGTGTACATCGTGCTTTCTGTGGATGTGTACATCGTGCTTTCTGTGGATGTATACATCATGCTTTCTGTGGATGTATACATCGTGCTTTCTGTGGATGTATACATCATGCTTTCTGTGGATGTATACATCGTGCTTTCTGTGGATGTATACATTGTGCTTTCTGTTGATGTATACATCGTGCTTTCTGTTGATGTATACATCGTGCTTTCTGTGGATGTATGCATCGTGCTTTCTGTGGATGTGTACATCGTGCTTTTTGTGGATGTATACATCGTGCTTTCTGTGGATGTATACATCTTGCTTTCTGTGGATGTATACATCGTGCTTTCTGTGGATGTGTACATCGTGCTTTCTGTGGATGTATACATCGTGCTTTCTGTGGATGTGTACATCGTGCTTTCTGTGGATGTGTACATCGTGCTTTCTGTGGATGTATACATCGTGCTTTCTGTGGATGTGTACATCGTGCTTTCTGTGGATGTATACATCGTGCTTTCTGTGGATGTGTACATCGTGCTTTCTGTGGATGTATGCATCGTGCTTTCTGTGGATGTTGTACATCGTGCTTTCTGTGGATGTATACATTGTGCTTTCTGTGGATGTATACATCGTGCTTTCTGTGGATGTTGTACATCGTGCTTTCTGTGGATGTTGTACATCGTGTTTTCTGTGGATGTGTACATCGTGCTTTCTGTGGATGTATACATCATGCTTTCTGTGGATGTGTACATCGTGCTTTCTGTGGATGTATACATCGTGCTTTCTGTGGATGTGTGCATCGTGCTTTCTGTGGATGTATACATCGTGCTTTCTGTGGATGTGTACATCGTGCTTTCTGTGGATGTGTACATCGTGCTTTCTGTGGATGTTGTACATCGTGCTTTCTGTGGATGTATGCATCGTGCCTTCTGTGGATGTTGTACATCGTGCTTTCTGTGGATGTATACATCGTGCTTTCTGTGGATGTTGTACATCGTGTTTTCTGTGGATGTGTACATCGTGCTTTCTGTGGATGTATACATCATGCTTTCTGTGGATGTGTATATCGTGCTTTCTGTGGATGTATACATCGTGTTTTCTGTGGATGTATACATCGTGCTTTCTGTGGATGTTTACGTCTTGCTTTCTGTGGATGTGTACATCATGCTTTCTGTGAATGTATACATCATGCTTTCTGTGGATGTATACATCGTGCTTTCTGTGGATGTATACATCGTGCTTTCTGTGGATGTGTACATCGTGCTTTCTGTGGATGTATACATCGTGCTTTCTGTGGATGTATACATATTGATTTCTGTGGATGTATACATCGTGCTTTCTGTGGATGTATACATCGTGCTTTCTGTGGATGTGTACATCGTGCTTTCTGTGGATGTATACATCGTGCTTTCTGTGGATGTGTACATCGTGCTTTCTGTGGATGTGTACATCGTGCTTTCTGTGGATGTTGTACATCGTGCTTTCTGTGGATGTATGCATTGTGCTTTCTGTGGATGTTGTACATCGTGCTTTCTGTGGATGTATACATCGTGCTTTCTGTGGATGTTGTACATCGTGTTTTCTGTGGATGTGTACATCGTGCTTTCTGTGGATGTATACATCATGCTTTCTGTGGATGTGTACATCGTGCTTTCTGTGGATGTATACATCGTGCTTTCTGTGGATGTATACATCGTGCTTTCTGTGGATGTATACATCGTGCTTTCTGCGGATGTTTACATCTTGCTTTCTGTGGATGTGTGCATCGTGCTTTCTGTGAATGTATACATCATGCTTTCTGTGGATGTATACATCGTACTTTCTGTGGATGTATACATCGTGCTTTCTGTGGATGTGTACATCGTGCTTTCTGTGGATGTATACATCGTGCTTTCTGTGGATGTATGCATATTGCTTTCTGTGGATGTATACATCGTGCTTTCTGTGGATGTATACATCGTGCTTTCTGCGGATGTTTACATCTTGCTTTCTGTGGATGTGTACATCGTGCTTTCTGTGAATGTATACATCATGCTTTCTGTGGATGTATACATCGTACTTTCTGTGGATGTATACATCGTGCTTTCTGTGGATGTGTACATCGTGCTTTCTGTGGATGTATACATCGTGCTTTCTGTGGATGTATATATATTGCTTTCTGTGGATGTATACATTGTGCTTTCTGTGGATGTGTACATCGTACTTTCTGTGGATGTGTACATCGCGCTTTCTGTGGATGTATCGGGGTAAGTAAGGTGAATCCATTTTATCAAAAAATTTAAATCACAAGTGAAACTCCAATTTTATGGGGAGGTGCGTTCACACCCAGCGCACCTTTTCTGGATCCGCACCCAATGAAAACTTATGGTTGTTATAAACTCTGACGTCTGTAGCAGATTAAAAAGCAGATCACACAAGGTGATATCTAACAGGTTCTATAAAATGGGAGCACGAATATTGCAGGAGAAGGAGACAGAGCAGAACGCATGCGTATTACTGCAAACGTTTACGATACTTTAATGCTTTACCCGCTGAGGATTTTCAAGATATTTTTCATCAAGTCTAGTCATGTCTGCTATGGAGCAAACATGACTACAATTGATAAAAAATTCATCCAAATTTAATTCAAGAAGTAATTGGTGAAAACATCCATTCAATTTAAAGACTGAAAATTTGATTAAATATGTCTAAATTATACTTATTTGAGCGACAAGAGAAAATCTGTCCTTGGAAGGAATAGCCATCAACAGCAAGCAAGGAGTTAACATTTGACTTAAGTTGGTTCGTGCCGAAATAACTTTGCCAGATTTTCCCCCGTTAAACTTTTTTTGTGGGGGTGGGGATGGGGGGCAACCCAATACATTCGGTAGTGACGGTTCTGAGTGCACGGCGCCACCATGATTTCACTTGGACGATCGGGATTAAGTGCCTTGCGCAAGGACATAACTCAGATGACGCGGATCAGGATCGAACTACCGAGCTGTCTATCTGAAGACCAATGCACTGACCAATGAGCTTGTTGGAATAAAACCACGGAAATACCTTAGAAATCAAATCATTAAAGAAGAAAAAATTAGGTCGCGACGTACAAAACAAACTTATAATAGCTTGTCTTAACCCTTTATCCAACAAATCGGCCGCATCCACCCGAGTAATATGCAAATTCAGTAGTTGAAAAAAGTATTATTTTTCAAAAACTTTCAACAAAACCATATCATGTGACCCCTCGTTGGAACGAGCTCGTCGAGCTCGTTCCAACGAGGGGTCACATGATATGATTTTGTTGAAATTTTTTTTAAAATTTGAAAAAATGATATTTAAAATAACAAATTTTGATATCGTCTGCGTTGGGTAAAGGGTTAACTTAACAAGCTGTTTGGGGTGCGCTTTGACTCAGTGGTTACGGCATTGAACTTCAAATCAAGAGGTTCAGAATTCGATCCTCGCCAGGGATAACTGCGTTGTGTCCTTGGGCAAGGTACTTAATCATGATTACCAATGATGCCACTGTGTACTAAGACGTACTGCACGTCGTTAGTGGACCTGTCTTCATCTAATGCTAACCCTGCTTGTGCGGAGTTAGTACGCTTTGGAGTCGAACAGTTGCTCGCCGTTTTTCTGTGGTTTTGGCCGTTACCTTGGGTAAAGTGTTAAACCTTCACAGAAACAAACAATATCAAAATTTGTTATTTTATTTTCCTCCCAATTCTTAAAAAATAGTCATCAAAAACATCTAATGTGACACTCCATTGGAACGATCTCGATTAGTTCTCTCCAATGAGAGGGCCACATGATATGGTTTTGTTGAATTTTTAAAACGAGTTTCTACTGCACAATTTGCATATTACACGGCGAGCGCAGCCGATTCGTTAGGCAAGGGTTAATCGCTTGCTAGGTGGAACCGAGGTGTGCTATAGTCAACTCGAAAATAGTCAAAATTGCAAGATGTATGGCATGCATGAGCTACAGCTCGCCTCAAAATCAAAAGACTGATTAGGTCCCACTCAGTTCTAGAGGGTTTGTGTACTAATGGACAGGGTGCGGTGTATGTGTGTGGTCGTAACTGTCTCGCTAGATTCACAAATGAAGATTTATTTATTTATTGGGGCTTAATGACACTTTCGACAGCCACCTCGTGTCGGACAGTTTTACGGGTGGAAGAAGCCGGAGTACCCGGAGAGAATCACCGAGCAACTGCCAGACTCCCCAACGTACTAACTCCACACAAACAGGGTTAGCATTGGTTGAAGGCAAGTACACCATCGACGTGCAGTGTGTCTTACTACACAGCGTCACCGTGCCCCCACAAGGGCAATCGTGATTAAATGTCTTGCCCAAGGACACAAGGCAGGTATCCCTGGTGGGGATCAAACCGTGGAGTCTTTGAAGTCCAATACTGTAACCACAGAGCCACCGCGCTCCCCACAAATTAAGATGAATACAATTCTGTGATTACTTCCGTGTAGGATTTAATTTTGACCCCGTAGATGTTTCTATTGACACCCGTAACACTGCATTAGCGGTTTTTATACGCCCGTTTTGAAAAAAAAAACGGTCGTAGTATGGCATGCCGCTGTCCTTCTGTCCGTCCATCCACACGTCGTACAATAAATCGAAAACGCTTCGAGCAATTTTTGTGATATTTTGGTGGAAAGTATATGTTTATGGCAGGAAGCTCCCTTTCGATTTGTGTCGCTGTCCGATTTGTCATTCCAGAGTTATGGGACTTTATTCGTCAAAATATAAGCAATTTTCCATATGTCGGACAATAACTTGAAAATGCTTGGAGCAATTTTCATGATCTTTTGGTGGGAAGTATATGTTGATGGCAGGAATCTCCCGTTGTATTTCTGTCGCCGTACGATATGTCATTCCAGAGTTATGGGACTTTATTCGTCAAAATATAAGCCATTTTCCACATGTCGGACAATAACTTGAAAATGCTTGGAGCAATTTTCATGATTTTTTGGTGCCAAGTATATGTTGACGAAAGGAATCTCCCGTTGTATTTGTGTCGCCGTACGATATGTCATTCCAGAGTTATGGGACATTATTCGTCAAAATATAAGCAATTTTCCACATGTCGAACAATAACTTGAAAATACTTAGAGCAATTTTCATGATTTTTTTGGTTGCAAGTATATGTTGATGGAAGGAATTTCCCTTTCGATTTGTGTCGCTGTCCGATTTGTCATTCCAGAGTTATGGGACTTTATTCGTCAAAATATAGACAATTTTCCACATGTCGGATTTTGAGCAATTTTCATGATTTTTTGGTGGCAAGTATATGTTGATGGAAGGATTCTCCCTTTCCATTTGAGTCGCTGTCCGATATGTCATTCCAGAGTTATGGGACTTTATTCGTCAAAATATAAGCAATTTTCCACATGTCGAACAATAACTTGAAAATGATTAGTGCACATGTACACTCATATTGTGTGCTTCCCTCTTGTAATTAATAACGGGCGTATCATGCGCTCATGGCGCAGCTGTTTATTAACCTTGCTGCGGTGATGGGTGTATTTATTTATTTATTGGTGTTTAAGGTCACATATTTCTGCACAATAGCTAGTCATGACCACGACAGTTTTACGGGTGGAGGAAGCCGGAGTACCCAGAGAGAACCACCGAGCAAAGGCGAGCTACTATAAGCTCCCCAACATACTAACTCCACACAAGCAGGGTTAGCATTGGTTGAAGACAGGTGCATCATCGACGTGCAGTACCCCTTAGTACACAGCGTCACCGTACCCCACGTGGGGGTGAAGTGTCTTGCTCAAGGACACAACACGGTTGCCGCAGGTGGGATTCGAACCGAGGACCTCTCAGCTTGCAGCCTGCACCTCTACCAACTGAGCCACCGCGCCCCGATGATGGGTGTAATACAGTTATATGAGACAACTTTGAAAACAAACCACGACACAATGATTAGCCATTGTGCATAAGTATGTGACCTTAAACACAAATAAATAAATAAATAAATAAATAAATAAATAAATAAATAAATAAATAAATAAATAAATAAATAAATAACCCCGACACAAGCGGTAGACATGTACCCTACCTAGAAACAAAGAAAAGTTCTCACACAAACAGTAGAACAAGCTTTTAAGTCACCAGTCAGTTTCTAACTGAATATGACGCTCTTATTGCGCACACACACGGGTCCAACACTGAAATCGTCTATTTTATATTCAATCAGATGGAATATTTCAGTTAGTCGGAAAAACGAATAGCCCGAATCATTGATAACATTACCATTATGAATGAAGTCTTACCACTGCTGTAGTTTTATGATTACGTCACGTAATTCCACTAATTATGTTAATATCTTGATGGTTTCAAGGTGAATTAAATACTTATTGATTGGTATATCTATACTGGAGCACGAAAAAATACCTGCATATCTGTCTGAGTGAAGAAATATCACTTTACATCAACGGTGGTCTGTGTTCAAACTTGGTTAGACAAAGAGCCAATAACATGGTCGAATTAGGCCTCACAAAGTAGATGTTCTGTTTCTCATGTCATTTTTGTAAAATTGCATGCTTTTTTTTATTTTATTTTTTATTTTTGTAATTATTTATTTGCCATCAAACGTTCTTGGTTTGTTTTATGTTTTAGACCTTATAATCTACAGCACCCAAGGGCGGGCTGCTGCGTGAGCAATGGGTCTTCTCTCTTTGATAGATGGTGGGCAGGGCGACGGATGGGGCGCGAAGCGGGTGCGCCCAGGTGATGTGTAAATATTCATTTTCTGTGCTAAGAGGAAGAGCAGTGGGCGAAGAATGGGGGAACAGCTACCTAACGCGCGTGATCTTTCTTGGCGGGAAAAGGCAAATGCAATGTGACATCCTCCTCTTCCATGTGATGGATGGGTTGGCGGGCCTGCCCGGCGGTGGTAGCGGCGATGAACAAAATGAGGTGCACCACACTTCTTTTCTGCAATCCACTGAACTCCTCTCCGGTGGGCAGGTGCGATGATCAAACAGTACACCGAACTGCGCATGCCAAGCCACCACTGCTGCTGCAAAAATAAGCTGAGCTCTTACTGCCGGTTGATAAGCTTCTGCAACCGTCTGCTTAGCACGCGGGCAAGACATGATCTTCTCCAGTAGGTAGGTCGGGATGGGTATGATTTGGCCCCTCCTCTTAGGTGGTCATTAGGTATGGGAGTGGGAGCAATCTAACACTTCTCTCTGGTGGTCAACGGGTGGGGGCTGGCAGAGCAGGTTGTGATCTACTATGTATTTCAGCGACGGAGGGGGAGTTTGGGCCCTAAAGGGCTCTGAGAGGAAGATACACGCTTCTCGAGCATCGGTGCATAGGTTGTGTTGATCTGTAGATGGGGTTACAGATTGCCGGGATACCGAAGTGTTATTTCACAATGAAGGAAGGTCCGATTAGCCATTGCTCCTGAGCATTCATATCTTCAAAAAACGCGTATAAACCCACTACCGGCGTAATGTCCAGTTCTCCCGAAACGTGCGTATACCCACTCCAGCGACTTTTGCCATCGCCCTGTTAATGTCCACCCCCATGAGCAGCAGAGGCAAACGGTGGCTCCCTGGCCGTGTTTCGCCTTCGCCATGCTAATGTCGAGCAGAGAGGCGGACACGCACGATGTCTTCGTAACCGATTTCTGAGACCTGTTAAAGTCAGTCGCCCTCACGAGTGGCAGAGATGCACGATGGCCTTGTGACCACATCCTGCGGGACTCGCTATCGCCACCTTGAACCTGAATGCACCCTCTCGTTGCAGAGGTATATGATCTCGTGGCCGCCCCCCCCCCCCCCCCCCGCGGCAACACCGTGTTAAAATCAGTAGCCCCCACTCGTGACAGAGGCGGTAGATGTTCTCGAGGCCACCTAGAGGCCTCTGCCATCGTTTTATCAGACTCGGTCGCCTCCACGAACGACAGAGGCGGACGATGGCCTGGTGGTTCACTGTCGCGATCTCACTATCGCTGGTAGCCCCCCCCCCCCCCCCGCCCACAGACAGACGATCTTCTCATGGCCTCTGCCATTGCCTTATTGGATCTGTTAGCCTCATGAGCGACAGATGCGCACAATGGTTTCGTGGCCATCTCTCGAGACATAGCCCATCGTCCAGTTGATGTAGGCCGGCCACCACAGAGCCGCACAATAGCCTCGTTGCCTCCTCACTTTGCAGAGCCCATTGCTCATTTAATGTCGGACGAGCGGCAAGAGCGTAGGATAGATTCGTTGCCACCTTCTGCGGCCATTGTCTTGTAGCCTCACAGGGGGGTAGAGCATGTGTGTCCAGATCGATAAATTGCTCCCCTGTGGTGGGGTCGGACAATTCCGCAACTATCTTGTCGATGAGAGCATCATATAGGTGGGGTGTGTATTTCTCTAAATCAGCAATTTACTTCAAATTCGGTTCACCGAACAGTGGCTGAAAGGCTCGGTGGGGCTGGGGAAGGTTTTCGATCTAGGAGATGGGGGGGGGGGGGGGGGGGGGGGTCTGGTGGCCTACGGGGTGGAACGGGTCTATGGCCTGTGGGCCGAGGCGGGCCTGGCAGTACATGGAATGGGAGGTGTTATAAGGGCTGAAAGGGTGCGGTGGACCTTTTTCCTGATGGGTATGCAATTCGGGCATCCATAAAAAGTCTACTCACCCACCCCTGCAGCTTGGAGGCATTCGGAGCAGTGGTTTGGGAATGGAAGGTAGGGTCATTCCTATGGTCCATAAGAAAGGCCAGATCTCAAAATCCGATCCTACTAATAGTTTCAATTCACGTAGGAACACCGGGAAGTTGAGCAGTGCTCGTTTACAGCGGTAAACAAGTTCTGCTTTACGGGTAAAATATGACCCGGAACGAACAGGCCTCTAAAGTGTCAGCATAGGCATAAACGATTGGCTCAACTTGATTTCATCCATATGTTGCAGTCAGATAGCCAAAGTTGCTGAATAATTAAATAAATAAATTAGTAATTTCACTGTGGTGATAGTAGGGCCCGTGTTCCTCAGATAGGAATCCACGACACTGATATATATGACACTGATCCCCATTGGACATTAGTCCTCAAACATTGGCCCCACTTTTCTCCCCCCACTGCACGTGCAACATACGTCTGTCCAAGGTGAGATAGCAGGGAGAGACAGATGTATCCCACCCCACCCACGTGACGTTATACATTTACAACGTTATTAAGACGTTATGCATATCATATCAGTTTCTTACTACCAACTAATTCATATTGACGTCATCAGAATGCCATGTGATCAAAGTTTGGTGCTCTAAAACTCTTTAAACCTCAAGCTGCCACCGTTCCTAATTGATTTCGTGGTATATACCTTTGGTATATACGTAACTTTTCCATGCTCTTTCCGGTGGTGTCATTAGTTTTTCAAAACAACGAATACCAAATGAATTGATTATATCAACACGTGACCGGCGATTACCTCTGGCTAACGTTACCGCTGTATGGTGGGGGGGGGGGGGGGGGGGGGAGAAAAATAATCCCTGATGGGTACGGGTGTGGGATGGGAAAATCTCACCCTCGGGACAAGATATTTGGTCCAGACACTCGGCAAGCCTCGAGTCTGGCCCAAATATCTTGCCCTCGGGTGAGATTTTCCCATCCCACACCCGTACCCATCAGGGATTATAATAGTTCACACCGATACACATTGTTAATAATTGTGTACTTGCACACAAACTCATCAATGTGTCCATCAGTAATAACCTAACAAGAGAATGTTATAACTTCCCAATATCCGAATGTGCTGCATGTGTTGTGCGCATATTGTTCACTTGAAAACAAGCTCACATTCACACGACACAACCACGTGACCCGCAACTTCTCTGGGTATGATGCCTCAACAATGATCCATCAACAGAATGGCACCGTGTCCACTGATAGACAAAATACTCGTAAGTGCCTTTGTGTTGCACTAACACGCACATATACCCAATGGTAATAAAATTATTCTGCTTCAGTATTGTCGCTGTGGACTAGTGATCCACGCATGGGCACTGATGTCCACACAAGCGTTTACTAGGCAATAAAAAATCATCATCACCAAAATTTTAATTAATGAAACACCGGGTTCTACCCAGTGCTTCATTAATTAATTTTTTGATGATTATTCCTATAATTGGTGTTTGGAATCTAATATTATTGCATCTATAATCTCCACCAAAAACTATATCGAAAAATGTCATACTTTCCCCAGTGGGTGGGTGGGGGGGGGGGGGGGGGGGGAGGGGGGGTCTGGAAAAAATTTGCAGACACACAAAAAAAATTTTTTCCGCCTGCCGGGGACCCACCACCCCAAACCTGCAAATTTTTTCCACCCCTCCCGAGGGGACCTACCCCCATATTTCATTCCGGAGCTCAAAACACTGCTGAAACCTGGCCAATTATGAATGGTCCGTTTTCTATGCTATTGTGATGAAACTGATACGGGTGCATGTTCCCTCAATGCTATATAAACTGTTTGAGATATACGATTGTTTCATTTTTGTTGATTTTGAAGAGATTCAGTTTATTTTTCCATGTTTTATTAGTCTGTGTGAAACACACAGACTATTGTTTTTGCACGGTTTCTTTTTCTTTTTTTTTTTTTTCTTCTTTTTTTTTTTTTTTTTTTTCTTCTTCTTCTTCTTCTTCTTCTTCTCCTGTCTTCTGTCTTCTCATCACTTTTTTGTCCGCAAGATAACTCGAAAACGAATTGCCCTATCTCGTTGATTTTTGGCATGCTGATAGACAGCCACAAGTTCTCGGTCACCTATGTTTTTTCAGATTCCTGGGGTATCAGGGGTGCCTGTAGGGGTGTTTTGAAAGTGGGTCACGCCCATATCTCAGGCGTGGTATGACCTACAGACCTGGGACCAACACCAAATGAGTCGACACTCGATGTAGGTTCAAAATATGGGTCAAGGTCACGGAGGTCATCTAGGGGTCATTGAGTGCATTTTTCAGAATTGCTAGAAATCACATTTTTTGACCCCATAAAGCATTCCTGACGGACACACATGCATTTTGACGTGAAAAAAGTGGGCGTGGCCAAATTTTTTGAAAGTGGGTCACGCCCATATCTCAGGCATGGCATGACGTATGGACCTGGGACCAACACGAAATGAGTCGACACTTGATGGAGATTCAAAATATGGGTCAAGGTCACAGAGGTCACCTAGGGGTCATTGAGTGCATTTTTCAGAATTGCTGGAAACCATATTTTTTTACCCCCTAAAGCATTCCTGACGAACACAAATGCTTTTTGATGTAAAAAAAGTGGGCGTGGCCAAATTTTTTGAAAGTGGGTCACGCCCATATCTCAAGCGTGGTATGACCTACGGACCTGGGACCAACACCAAATGAGTCGACACTCGAAGTAGGTTCAAAATATGGGTCAAGGTCACGGAGGTCAACTAGGGGTCATTGAGTGCATTTTTCAGAATTGCTGGAAATCACATTTTTTGACCCCCTGAACTATTTCTGATGTACACACATGCATTTTGACTTAACAAAAAGTGGGCGTTGCCAAAATTTTTGAAAGTGGGTCATGCCCATATCTCAGGCGTGGTATGACGTATGGACCTGGGACCAACACCAAATGAGTTGACACTTGATGGAGATTCAAAATATGGGTCAAGGTCACAGAGGTCACCTAGGGGTCATTGAGTGCATTTTTTAGAATTGCTGGAAATCACATTTTTTGACCCTTAAAGTATTCCTGACATACACACATGCATTTTTACATAAAAAAAAGTGGGCGTGGCCAAAATTTTGAACATGGGTCACTCCCATATCTCAGGCATGGTATGACCTACCGACCTGGGACCAACACCAAATGAGTCGATACTCGATGGAGGTTCAAAATATGGGTCAAGGTCACGAGGTCAACTAGGGGTCATTGAGTGCATTTTTCAGAATTGCTGGAAATCACATTTTTTCAGTATGGCCCAGTAGGCCACAGGGTTTTCACAGCCTCCAATTTCCTGATACAGTAAATTCTCCCCAAGCAATACGATGTTATGCTCACACTGGAGACTATGTAAACAATTGTGGAGTAAGCTGTCAAAATGAAATCTGACCTTGTCATCATTATGGGATGTTAGTTCCTGAAACTAAATTGAGAGAAACCCTTTGCCTTGCAAGGAAATAAATTGTAAATTATTCAGTTCACTGCTTTTAACCCTCTCCAGATTTCTATGTGGATTGCACATATTTTATTTCAGGCAGAATAAAGTTAACCCTTTCCATAAAACTGTACTGAATAATTGTTGAAACCTATCTTATTCAGTTCAATGCTTTTAACCCCTCTCAAGACTTCAATGTGGATTGCACATATTTTATTTCAGGCAGAATAAAGTTAACCCTTTTAATAAAACTGCACTGAATAATTGTTGAAACCTATCACAAAACTGTCAGGGTGCCGGTAACAATGCAATACTGGCATGGTCGACTGTACTGTTAACTGTGTTAGTGCTATGACTGTTTAAAACTAATTTGTTAGAGGAGTCCTATAGTCTTTCACTGCGCTCATCTCGGCCTCACCGAGAGTGCAGAAACCTTTGGTGTCAAAGTGCCATTAAGAGAATGTCTCTGATTTGTGCCGTTCCATCCCTCCGGAGTGCAAAAGCAGGTACTGTCAGCTGAGAAACTTAATGTTTTTCGCTTTATTTTTTTAACATTTAATTCTATGTGGAATGGGACACCTTTTCAGTGTGCCTTCCAAAGTAAGGGATTCTTAACCCTTTAGCGAACATAACAGCGAAAACCGGTCAACATTATTCACAGAAACGTCTATTCAGTTTTAATTACCTTTTCATTTTTGCTTGAAAAAACATAGCTTATGACCCTTTATTGGATTGAGCTCATTTTTTAAAGGATTATTTATTTATTGGCGTTTAATGTCACATATTTCTGCACAGTGGCTAATCATGACCACGACAGTTTTTTAGGTGGAGGAAGTCGGAGTACCCGGGAAGAACCACCGGGCAACAACGAGCAACTGTCAGATCCCCCACATACTAACTCCACACAAGCAGGGTTAGCATTGGTTGAAGACGGGTGCACAATCGATGGGCAGTACGCTTTAGAACACATTGCCACCATGCACCCACGTGGGCAATGGGGTGAAGTGGCTTGCCCAAGGACAGAGTGAGGACCTCACGCCTTGCAGCCTGCACCTCTCCAACTGAGCCAATGCGCCCCCATTTAAAGGATTAAAATGGAGTATTTAAAGGGAATATTTTAACCCTCTGAAGATCTTAGTATGGGGGCATTATTCAGAAAGACTGAGAAATGCATTTTATTACACCTTAATGCATTTCTAAAGTTTATGAGTGTATTTCATCACTAAAATTAGTGGGCAGAGACAAAAATATCCATTTCTGATTCGTGTATCAAGCCCTTTGAATGCTGGTCACATATATGCCATTTCTGGTTTCTTATAAGAATGTTCTGATTCCTGTATGAATATTTTCTATCCCCTTCATTTTGTCTTGACGATAACTCAAAAACAAATCATCTGTCCTGGGGGGCGCGGTGGCTGAGTTGGTAGAGGTGCAGGCTGCAAGCCGAGAGGTCCTCGGTTCGAATCCCACCTGCGGCAACCACGTTGTGTCCTTGGGCAAGACAATTCACCCCCATTGCCCACGTGGGGGCACGGTGACGCTGTGTATTAAGGCATACTGCACGTCGATGGTGCACCTGTCTTCAACCAATGCTAACTCTGCTTGTGTGGAATTAGTAGTATGTTGGGGAACTGACAGTTGCTCGCCGTTGCTTGGTGGTTCTCTCCGGGTACTACGGCTTCCCCCACCCGTAAAACTGTCGTGGTCCTGATTAGCCATTATGCAGAAATATGTGACCTCACACACCAATAAATAAATAAATAATCTGTCCTGGGGCTGTTTGGCATACTGGTAGCCTGTCACAAGTACTGGCCCAGCTATGTTATCAGGGAACCTTTGGGAGTGGTCTATTGGGCCACAGAGTTTTTTATACCCCCCTAATTTCTTTGTAACAGAAAAGCATCATAAAGAAATAGCTGTTTATATTTATATAGACAAGAGAATAATGTAAACAATCAAATTAGAGAGAAGTTGCTATAGATGATAGCCTGACACATATTTACTCTTATCAGCTGTCAGATCAGAAATAAATTCCATCCCCAAACCAAGTTGAAGAAAACCTTTTGAGTGGCAAGAAAATTTGTTTATTATACAGATCTATCTTACAACACTTGATTAATTGTAGTTGAATAAATAACCCTTCACCTTTCATTGCATTTTTTTTTTTTTTCATTCTCAATTATAACTCAAGATCAACAGGTTTTGGGCCGAGTGATAAGCGGCTCTCTCGAAACACTTATCACAATTATGAATTAATGAAATGGAATATTTAAATGGTCTGTCTTTAACCCTCTTCATACTTCACCGCGATGATCAAACAACATCATTTAACTTATGACGGTAGAACCTTTTGCACGCTTCCTGCCACATTGCCACTCTTTACGCAAATGCCATGATTCAAGATTCCACCATCTTATTTTATGTATACCTTGTTTAGGGCACTAGGTGCTCTTAAGGGTAGGCCTTTAAACGAGCTCTTAGGGCTTTTAAGTTTTTTATGGCACTATCCCCAATATAGAGTCTATGCACCCTTTGTCGGCTCGATAACTCAAATACGAATCGTCCTATATCTATTCGCTTTGGCATGCTGGTTACCAACAACCAGTTTGCACTCATCTTTGTTTTTTCAGCTAGTTTGAGGCCTTGTGTGTGATACAGTAGGCTGACTGCCTTAGAGGCTTCTAAATCATAATAAATATTTGCTATCATCGCCCAAAAATGAAAGATCTGTAGTTGGTGGAGCCATTTCTTTAAAGTAGGTGTATACATGGGACTATACCGACTGATTTAAAAATTGCTGGAGGTTCAGTATATGGTCCGCCTGAAAGAGGTCACCAAGGTCATCCAGTGCATATTATTCCGAAAGACTGGGGAATGCATTTCATTACACCTTAATGCATTTCAAAAGTTCATGAACGTAATTTCATCAATCAGCTTGGTGGGCAGAGCCAAAAATGTCCACTTCTGATTCGTGTATCGAACCCTTTGAATGCTGGTCACATATATGCCTTTTCTGGTTTCTTATAAAAAAATTGTTCTGATTGCTGTATAAATATCTGTAAATACTATTAACGAAAATCCATTTCTGATTTGTTTGAAAATAATTTACTCCTGAAAATAAGCCTCCATAAATTCTCCTTCTGTATAGTTTATTCCTGATACTTTAACCCTTTTCACACAGACTTGAATTTACTGGGTGCAGTAAATTCTGTTTCTCTAGTTTTATATTCAAGGTTTTATTTTATCACAACATTTTCGATTTACAAATATCTTAA
Organism: Pictodentalium vernedei; assembly: GCA_031216915.1. Lineage (NCBI taxonomy): Eukaryota > Metazoa > Mollusca > Scaphopoda > Dentaliida > Dentaliidae > Pictodentalium > Pictodentalium vernedei. The sequence continues at coordinate 14,519 of JAUFNR010000101.1, read as the reverse complement.
TTTTTTCATAGAGTTAACTTCTTAACCAAGGCATGGTTGAATATGTTTTTGATTTTGGTTAAGTTTACATTTTATATAAACTAATCAAAATGAATATGATAGTGTTTGCTTTTTACACGTGGAGAGATGAGCTGTGGGATTAGGCAAACTCAAATGAGTTGGTTCTAAAGACTATATGTAGCAAAGACATATTTTGTTAAAGTATATTAATAGCTGAATTCAGTAGGGTAATTCTGTGGCAGGTACAGGTAAAGGGGTTAAGGTTATACTTTTAGTTTCAGTCAAGTCCCACAGACTCATGTAATTTATTGTACATTTTAGGTTTATGCGGAACAATCAATGTGGGATTAATTTGGTGTTCCCAGAGATTATTCCAATACATTTTCAGGTTTTAACTTCAAGCATAACTAAATGCTTGTTCCATTTACTGATAGCAGTTGATTGGGCCTTAACTGTGGAGAATGATGTCAAGTTTTATTTTAGGTCAATGAGGTCCAGAGTGTGCTTTGATTGTATATAATTTTGCTTCACTGGCAATGACACTGCATGCTTTTTCAGTTGCTCTCACTGACCACTGCAGTAACATTTGTGTATTTTTAGCACTAAAACTTGTCCAAGGCAATCTGATTGGATAATTGGTTTCCACTCTACTGTGTTTTACCTGCATTGAGCAGAATGTTAGGTACAGGCTGGCATACCATCAATCTTCCTTCTGAAAGCTGTGTTGTTTTGTAAATGTTTCGTATTTTATTATTTGTGAAATTACTAGTAAACAGATTGTATTGTTGATATTCTGATTCCTGACATTTCCTGTTCATAATGTGATTCTCAGGAGGAATAGGGATAAATATTTCTGGTTTCCAGGTACAGTGACTTCCTTAGTTATCTTCATATTAATTTGGGTTTTTGTTGCTAAATTTTGCAGACTGGTTGATTGCTCAGTCAGCCCAGTGTTTCACATTTGTGAAGCACTGGTCTGGTTGAGCTATCCACAATTCATTACGATACAGCAGTATTTTTGCTTAGTTGTGATTGCTGTAGTGTGGAGTTTCCATTCCGTAAAAAGTTTGTATTTTGTAATTGCAAATTATTTTATTACAATTTGTTGCATTATTTAGTAATACGTTCGTTAGTTTGGCATAATGTGGAGATTATTTAGAACTCTTGTTATCCTCAGTGCGGTGTTGTCCAATGTGTTCTGCTGTGCATAACACATTGTCCAACACACCACTGCGGATGATAGGACCAATTTTATTATGCTTTGTACTATTTCGATATTTAGTACCGTATTTATTATGCAGGTTTTGGATCTGTGTACCCAAAGTGACTGTACCATGGAAGTGCTATAGACAGCTGGACGGGAACTACCTTGTCACACTGATGGTATGCATTGTTAGCTAAATATATATTTATATAACTGTTTCCCCATGGGAACCACATGTAGTGAGGCTGTGCTTGTTTACTTTGGTAAACATGCTCTGCTTTACTGGTAAAATAGGATGGGTATGAACGATTGGCTAGAATTTGGTTAATATCCATGTTGTGGTTACAGTTAGCCACCTTAACACTGATAAATAAAAATAACTGTAAACATACAGAGCTGTCTGGCTGCTAATTTAATAAGGCAATTTCTAGTTGTCTCATTTGGTAGATTGTGTACTTGTTTTATTTATCAGCTCAGTATGTAAATCTTGAACGTAGCTGAATTGGATTTTAACTTGTAAATATATATAAAGCTTTGCCAGCTCAAAGTAACATTGAGCACCAATCTGTAAAGAATTTATTCGTAAACTCACGAATTGCTTCAAGGGTATGGCTGTTGATTAAACAGCCCAGGTGGTCACAGGATAACTTGGTGATCCTTCACCAAGTTAGCCTGTGCTGTGGATGCATGTATATGCAGCTCATTCCGAGTTAGCGTAACATAGTGGATATTGTATCTGTATCTTTTGTATTTTATTTAAAGAAGTAATTCCCTGAAGCTTACCTCTCAACACTGTTGAATATATTTACATTGACATATTGTTGGATGTATATTGGACAGTGGTGCCAAGAGGCCACACATCGGTGTGCCTCACTGGAATGAGCTTATTGAGGTTGCTCCAGTGTGGCTCACCTGTCTGTGCCCGTTGGTTGGCACCTGCTGTGGATTTCACAGCGCTACATCCTAGGAGCTTATCATCTGATGTGCCTCAATGGAATGAGCTCTTGGAGCTTGTCCCAGTGTGGCCCATTGGCTCATATCTCCTTTATGTGAGCTTGTGTATTTATTTATAGTATACACTCAGAGGAGCTCATCAGTTGCCATGCCTCTGTGGAATAAGCTCTCAGAGCTTGTTCCACTGAGGTATGTCAGCTTGTGAGCTCTTGGAGCTCAAGTGATTAGACAGTTTGTCTTCAATTATTTAAGACAGTGTTGATCTTCTGACATGGCTGTGATAACTTTGTATTTATACTTGTGTATTTTGTTTTATTTATAGGGGTTCATGTTCATCTGTATGATAAACATTTCCTGATGTGATATTTTGACAATAAACAGAACCCATGTGAATTTATATATATAACCGTGTTGTCATCTCTACAACAGAACCAGGTTACAAATGGCGCCCAACAGTGATATTGTCAACATCTGAAGATTCTTCCATCGTGCAGCTGCCACATGTTTTGAGGAGGGACATTCCATTCATTTATGTGCTGGGACTTCTGGTGATGTGAACTTACATATCATTATTTGACTTTTTGATTGGACTTGAAATTATTTTTACTATTTTTTTTTAGAATGTTGAATTTCTTAGAAATTTTTTTTTGGGGGGGGGGAATTGAAAATTGAAAATTTTGGGACTTAAGGTCAAGAATGCATTCAGTGGTATCTTTGTTTATATTTTAGTGAGTAAACAGGGAGCACATACTGTTGTTTACTAACTACAGTGCATGCAATAATTTTTGCATTTAATATGAATACTTAATGGATTAATATGAAATAATTTCACGGTAGACTTGTGAACTCAAAATAACTTTTAATTTTTTTTTTCACAATTTTTTTTTCTTCGATTTTTTTTTTCAGGTGTTCACTTCGCATGATGATTTTTGTCATTTAAATTACATTTTTGAATGACTGCATGAATTTTTAGGAAAAATTTACTTTAAAAATTTTCAGAAAATCTTTTTTTTTTTTTGTTTACATGTTTGAAAACACTATTTTCAATTAGTTGCATGTTTCTGATGTTACTAATACTTATGCTTTGTTGAAATCTTAGCAATTACTTACAAAAAATTTCAGGTTTTGTTTACAAAATATTTTTGAAAAATATTTAGCTCCCGCCATGAAATAATTGATTTTTTTTGGGGGGGGGGGGGGGGGGGGGGGGGGGCTTTGTGCACTTTGTCTTGAATTATAATTTTTTTTCAGGACTATTCATGTTTTCTGACATAATCATACTATTGTTGATAACTGGCATAGTTATAATGGCTGAAGGCTTATCTGATACGGAATTACATAAACTTGCTGAAGCATTTAAAACTTTAGGTGTCAAGCCAAATATTGATAGTGCTGAAAGCCTAGCTAAATGGATGTCTGATACTGTTAGTTCAGGCCAACTTGGTCCTGACGTGAAACCCAAAATACCAGAAGTACATCCACATGTAGCATATTATACTGCACCAAAATTACCATTATTTTCAGGTGATAAGGGGTCAAAGGATTGTGACTTTGATCTATGGAAGTATGAAGTTACATGTTTATGCAATGATAAAAATTTTTCAGAAAGTGATATTCTGTTATCTATACATAGATCAGTTAAAGGTTGTGCAGCTCGTACTTTGATGCACATGGGTCAAGATACTACTGTTCAAAGTATACTTAAGAAATTTGAATCTGTATTTGGTTCCGTCGAACTGAGACAATCTTTGCAAGCAACATTTTATAGTGCAAAACAGAAAAATGATGAAGATGTGTCTGCGTTTGCTAACAGGTTGGAAGATTTGGTTGCAAAGTTAGTGGAATGTGGAATTGTGACTACACATGACACAAATGACATGCTTTGCTCTGCTATGTATGCTGGTTTAAACCATCAGTTAAAGTCTGTTTCTACCTTCAAGTTTAACAAGGCAACTAGCTTTGATAAACTGAGGGTGGAATTGAGAAGACTGGAGTCTGAGATGGGTTTTTCAGCAACGCATAGTAAGTCAGCCACAACATCAGAGGATCCAATAGGGTCTCTTACAGGGGTTGTTAATCAACTCCGCTCTGAGGTTAGAGAGCTGAAAAACAAAATAGATAAACAAGAAAAACATTTTGAACCTCCTGTTAGAAGTTCGCAGCGGCAATGGACCAAACCAAATTTCAAGCAATCAGAAAACAGAAATTGGTCAAATTCCAGTAATAGGAAATTTCAAAGAGATTATGATTCTCACCAAGAAGAATTTTATCCAGAAAATTTTTCTCGACAACAGACAAACAGACAACCAAGCAAAGAAACAACTTGCTACAGATGTGGTCAAAAGGGACATATACAAATTGGATGTCGTGTTCGCCTTGACCACCAAAGAAAATTTCAAAGGGACCATTTAAACAATTAAGGACCTATAAAGAGGGGCAGTTTATAGGTCAGAACTATACTGATAAATGCCCAAATCCAATGAAGGCTTTGGTCGGAAGTAGTTCAGAAACAAACGTAACCATTAACGGTATTGCTACTTCTGCCTTACTTGATACAGGTTCAACAGTTTCGACAGTATCAAGAGGTTTTTATGATAAACATTTAGCAAACATTTCCATTCAGCCACTTGATACTTTGTTACATATAGAATGCGCTGATGGTCAAAGTCTTCCATATGGTGGATATGTTGAACTTAATATTACTTTTTCAGGTTTACCGACTAAAATTGACCAATCATGTATTGTTCTTGTTGTACCGACAAGTAATTATAACTCAAAAGTACCCTTGCTCATTGGTACAAATGTTTTGAATCATATTTTAAATGATTGTGTAGAAACATATGGTGATAGAATGTTACAAACAACTTCAATGTCAACATCTTGGCATGTAAGTTTCAAATGTTTATTACAACGAGAAAGAAATCTTCGTCGTAGAAAAAATGTCCTTGGTCATGTTAAATGCTGTGAAACAAAAAATGTTACAATTTTACCAAATACATCAACCACTATATCTGGGTGTCTAACCCAATCGATGGATTATATTCAAACTAATGCAGTCTTACAACCAACCGCAGATGCCATTTTCATGAAAGATCTTGATTTATGTCCATCAATGTTCTCTTATAATGGCAAAGGTAAATGTTTTATTGGTGTACAGGTATCAAATTGTTCAACAAAAACGGTAACCATCCCGCCTAATGCTTTATTATGTGAGGTTCAGCCTGTTTTGGTTGAACATGGTATTTGCAAGGAAAGCAAACAAGCAGAGCAAGTTCAGAGTTTTATTGATGATTTAAACATCTCAGAGTCTGTACTCACTTTAGAAGAACGAGTGAGATTCAACAACTTACTAAAATCTTATGAAGATGTGTTTTCTCAAAGTGACACCGACATTGGGCACTATGATAAAGTAAAGCACAGAATTGAACTAACCGATGGTGTACCATTCAAGCAAAGATTTAGGCGCATACCTCCCTCCATGTATGAGGAGGTAAGGGATCATTTGCAGCAGCTAATGGCCACTGGAATTATAAGAACATCTCATTCTCCTTATGCTTCACCAGTTGTGTTGGCACGACGCAAAGATGGTCGACTAAGGATGTGCATCGATTATAGGGTGCTGAATAACAAAACTGTCAAAGATAGCTACGCTTTGCCACATATAGAGGAAGTACTTGACTCACTGGCAGGAGCAAAATATTTCAGTGTCGTAGACATGAAATCGGGCTACTATCAACTTGACATAGAAGAGGAGCACAAAGAAAGAACGGCATTTACTGTGGGCCCACTGGGATTCTACGAATACAATCGTCTTCCTTTCGGGTTAGCCAATGCCCCAGCGACATACCAGCGAGTCATGGAACAGTGTTTTGGTGAGCTCCACTTAAAACTTTGCTTCATTTATTTGGATGATCTGATTATATTTTCAGACAACATTCAGCAACATATGGAAAGAGTTGAGCAAATTTTTACTCGTCTTCGAGAGACTGGATTAAAGCTTTCTCCAAAGAAATGTTCTTTCTTCAAAGAAAAAGTCAACTTCATTGGGCATGTGGTATCGGCCCAAGGCATCAAAACTGATCCGCAGAAAATTGAGAAGATCAAGACATGGCCCAAACCACAGACACCAGAAGAAGTAAGACAGTTCCTAGGTTTCGCTGGGTATTACCGTAGATTTTGTAGAAATTTTTCTGAAATAGCGAAGCCATTGACGGTGCTTATGCCAAGACCCGAGAAGAAAAGCAGGAGAAACAGAAAACTGGTGACAGATTCAAACTGGAATTGGGGTCCTGCTCAGGACAATGCATTTGACAAATTGAAAGAGTTATTGTCAACACCTCCTGTCTTGGCTTATCCAAATTACGACAAGCCATTTGAATTGCATATCGATGCAAGTCAGAGAGGATTAGGTGCAGTATTGTACCAGATGGAAGACAATCTAAAGAGAGTAGTTTCTTATGCAAGCCGAGGACTCAATAAGGCAGAGAGTAACTATCCAGTTCATAAGCTGGAATTCTTAGCTCTTAAGTGGGCTGTTTGTGATAAATTTTACAACTATCTTTATGGTCGAAAATTTAAAGTGGTAACTAACAACAATCCACTCACGTATGTGTTAACCACTGCCAAATTGGATGCGGCTGGACATAGGTGGCTAGCAGCTCTCTCAACATTTGATTTTAATATTGTATATCGACCTGGAAAAAGTAACAATGATGCTGATGCCCTTTCGAGACATCCCACTTTACAAGAATCAATGTTTTTGGAAGAAAAGCCAATAATGTTGAAAAATACAGAAATCCAGGCAATATGTAATGGTGTGCAGCATCAAGAATACATTGAAACTTTGTCAATGTCAGAGACTGTTGTTCCTAATGTTCAGCCTATTGGACAAGACATTATACAGAAAAGTACAAGGGACTTGAGGGCTGCTCAGAGAGATGATCCATTATTGAGTATATGGTACTCAGCAGTGACTAATAGACAAAGACCTATTTTAGCTAAACTCCCATCAACCTCTTATAATACTGCGATGTATAGGATTTTTGATCAGCTGAAAATGGTACGTGGTGTTCTTTATCGACAAATTTGTATTAATGAAGAACGGAGATTACAATTTGTATTGCCCACAAAATTTGTTAAAGATGTTTTGTATAAACTTCACAATGATGTTGGTCACCCAGGCAGAGAGAGAACTTTATCACTTCTCAGGGACAGATTTTATTGGCCTGGATTGTCTGCCGATATAAACAAATGGATTTCAAGCTGTGGAAGATGCATTCGTTTTAAAACAATAGGAAAGCAGGTTGCTCCCTTGGTAAACATCCAAACTACACAACCTATGGAATTAGTCTGTATGGACTATTTGAAGTTGGATGCAGCTAAGGGGGGCATACAGTGTGTGCTTGTGGTAACTGACCATTACACATGGTATGCTCAAGCCTATTGTACAAGAAACATGAGTGCAAAAGTAACAGCTGATGTTTTTTTAAACCAGTTTGTGCTGCACTATGGACTGCCAAAAAGAATTCATTCTGACCAGGGTGCAAATTTCGAATCAAAATTGATCAAAGAAATTCTTAGCATTGCAGGTGTGAGCAAATCTCGTACAACCCCTTATCATCCAATGGGTAATGGGATGTGTGAGAGATTCAATCGTACCCTGATTGATATGCTAGGCACCCTGGATCAGGAAAAAAAGAAAACATGGAATTCACATATTACAACATTAGTGCATGCATATAACAGTATAAGACATGATTCAACCGGATACTCTCCTTTTTATTTGATGTTTGGCCATGAACCACGACTACCAGTGGACATAGAATTTGGTTTTGAAGAGAATGAGTCATCAAAGAAATTATCAAAATATGCCACCGAATTACGAGAAAGATTTCAAGAGGCCTACAGGAAAGCCAATAAGAATATCCAAAAATCCCAGGAACACCAGAAGAAATTTTACGATACCAAAGTCAGAGGTACAAATGTTGAAATTGGTGATCGAGTTCTTGTTAAGAAAACTGCATTTGATGGTCCACACAAATTAGCAGATCGCTGGAGTGATGAAGTGTACAACATTATTAACCAGCCTAACAAGAACATCCCTGTATATGAAATCCTTAGAGAAGATGGTGAAGGTAAGAAGAACATTTTGCATCGCAATCTACTTCTTCCTATTGGTTTCCTCAATGATGACAATGGAGAAATTTCAATTGTTCCGAAACCAGTACCTCGAAGAAATGAACACAAGCAGAAGGACAATGTTGACACAGTACCGAAACCACTACCACGGAGAACCATTGCAAAACCACAGCCATTTGACCGAGTAGAAGTGGAAAGTACAGATAGTGAGGAGGAATTTACTTACGTTATACCTCAGAAAAATAATGATATTCTCAGTCATTCTGGGAATGAGGCCGGCCAGAATAATGATATCCAGTTTTCTTCTCAACAACCAGGTGACAGGCTTGGATCTGTTGAGGAGTACCAGGAACAAGATCATAATGGGGACGCCCATGGTCACAATAATGGTGGTGATGATGATCAAATTCCTGGTAGTGATTCATCAATTCCTGATGAAAGTATGGGGTCGCAGCTTGATGACAGAAGTGTGGAACCCACTACTGATATTGATCATGCTGGTCCTCAAGATGACAGTAATACTGATACAGATGCTGCAATAGGTGAAACAGGAACTTTACCAATACCAGCTACAAGAACATCGACTCGGTCAAAGAAGCAACCTGCATGGATAGCATCAGGAGAGTACAGCATGGTTCAGACAACCCAGCAAGATTGGAAGGAAAAGGTTAAACTGCTACAATCATTGAGCAGTGATGGATGTTTTAGAGACAATGACAGCAAATTGTGTGAGGCTGTTTTGTCTCTGATAACAAAGGAATGAATGTCAGGGACGACATTTTTTAAAGGGGGAGCTATGTGGCAGGTACAGGTAAAGGGGTTAAGGTTATACTTTTAGTTTCAGTCAAGTCCCACAGACTCATGTAATTTATTGTACATTTTAGGTTTATGCGGAACAATCAATGTGGGATTAATTTGGTGTTCCCAGAGATTATTCCAATACATTTTCAGGTTTTAACTTCAAGCATAACTAAATGCTTGTTCCATTTATTGATAGCAGTTGATTGGGCCTTAACTGTGGAGAATGATGTCAAGTTTTATTTTAGGTCAATGAGGTCCAGAGTGTGCTTTGATTGTATATAATTTTGCTTCACTGGCAATGACACTGCATGCTTTTTCAGTTACTCTCACTGACCACTGCAGTAACATTTGTGTATTTTTAGCACTAAAACTTGTCCAAGGCAATCTGATTGGATAATTGGTTTCCACTCTACTGTGTTTTACCTGCATTGAGCAGAATGTTAGGTACAGGCTGGCATACCATCAATCTTCCTTCTGAAAGCTGTGTTGTTTTGTAAATGTTTCGTATCTTATTATTTGTGAAATTACTAGTAAACAGATTGTATTGTTGATATTCTGATTCCTGACATTTCCTGTTCATAATGTGATTCTCAGGAGGAATAGGGATAAATATTTCTGGTTTCCAGGTACAGTGACTTCCTTAGTTATCTTCATATTAATTTGGGTTTTTGTTGCTAAATTTTGCAGACTGGTTGATTGCTCAGTCAGCCCAGTGTTTCACATTTGTGAAGCACTGGTCTGGTTGAGCTATCCACAATTCATTACGATACAGCAGTATTTTTGCTTAGTTGTGATTGCTGTAGTGTGGAGTTTCCATTCCGTAAAAAGTTTGTATTTTGTAATTGCAAATTATTTTATTACAATTTGTTGCATTATTTAGTAATACGTTCGTTAGTTTGGCATAATGTGGAAATTATTTAGAACTCTTGTTATCCTCAGTGCGGTGTTGTCCAATGTGTTCTGCTGTGCATAACACATTGTCCAACACACCACTGCGGATGATAGGACCAATTTTATTATGCTTTGTACTATTCCGATATTTAGTACCGTATTTATTATGCAGGTTTTGGATCTGTGTACCCAAAGTGACTGTACCATGGAAGTGCTATAGACAGCTGGAAGGGAACTACCTTGTCACACTGATGGTATGCATTGTTAGCTAAATATATATTTATATAACTGTTTCCCCATGGGAACCACAGGTAGTGAGGCTGTGCTTGTTTACTTTGGTAAACATGCTCTGCTTTACTGGTAAAATAGGATGGGTATGAACGATTGGCTAGAATTTGGTTAATATCCATGTTGTGGTTACAGTTAGCCATTGCACATAAGTATGCGACCTTAACACTGATAAATAAAAATAACTGTAAACATACAGAGCTGTCTGGCTGCTAATTTAATAAGGTAATTTCCAGTTGTCTCATTTGGTAGATTGTGTACTTGTTTTATTTATCAGCTCAGTATGTAAATCTTGAACGAAGCTGAATTGGATTTTAACTTGTAAATATATATAAAGCTTTGCCAGCTCAAAGTAACATTGAGCACCAATCTGTAAAGAATTTATTCGTAAACTCACGAATTGCTTCAAGGGTATGGCTGTTGATTAAACAGCCCAGGTGGTCACAGGATAACTTGGTGATCCTTCACCAAGTTAGCCTGTGCTGTGGATGCATGTATATGCAGCTCATTCCGAGTTAGCGTAACATAGTGGATATTGTATCTGTATCTTTTGTATTTTATTTAAAGAAGTAATTCCCTGAAGCTTACCTCTCAACACTGTTGAATATATTTACATTGACATATTGTTGGATGTATATTGGACAGTGGTGCCAAGAGGCCACACATCGGTGTGCCTCACTGGAATGAGCTTATTGAGGTTGCTCCAGTGTGGCTCACCTGTCTGTGCCCGTTGGTTGGCACCTGCTGTGGATTTCACAGCGCTACATCCTAGGAGCTTATCATCTGATGTGCCTCAATGGAATGAGCTCTTGGAGCTTGTCCCAGTGTGGCCCATTGGCTCATATCTCCTTTATGTGAGCTTGTGTATTTATTTATAGTATACACTCAGAGGAGCTCATCGGTTGCCATGCCTCTGTGTAATAAGCTCTCAGAGCTTGTTCCACTGAGGTATGTCAGCTTGTGAGCTCTTGGAGCTCAAGTGATTAGACAGTTTGTCTTCAATTATTTAAGACAGTGTTGATCTTCTGACATGGCTGTGATAACTTTGTATTTATACTTGTGTATTTTGTTTTATTTATAGGGTTCATGTTCATCTGTATGATAAACATTTCCTGATGTGATATTTTGACAATAAACAGAACCCATGTGAATTTTATATATATAACCGTGTTGTCATCTCTACAACAGAACCAGGTTACAATTCTACATGAGTCAGTTTGGTTGAATTGAAAAAAAGTGTTCATAACAAAACTCAATTGCAGATTATTCAAATTTGATCAGTGTATGTAAATGTTTCTAATGTCCACTTCAGTTTTCGAATTTGCGAATCTTCACCGAGAACATTTTGACTCTTCTGAGCTTGTCTATACCCCACATTCTCCCCAAAGCATGTTTAAAATACTCTATTCACCATCCTGAATCATCTTAGAGGTATAAGAACATCATTCCTTGAATGAATTCAAGTGCAGGAAAAAATTTGCAATTTGGGTCATTTCCACGTTTTTCCCGGGCCGATGGACCCACCCACCCCTACCCTGTGTCTGGAATTTTTTGGCAGACCCTCCTGCTTTCCCACGAAATTCTCCACCGTTATGGTCGTACGCTGGGGTGATGTCATAGATGGTCATAGAGTAAAAAATTGAAATGTGTCCGATTTTTCAAAAATTTTAGTATGATGTAAAGCTAAAACAATTAACCCTTTGAACTCTAGTGGGATCTTCTATGTCAGTTCAATGGCAGCAATTAGAAGAGTCCATGTTCCTTATTTGGGGTAGTCCAATCAATATTTTCAACGTGCAGCCTCGAGGCCGCACGTTGAAAATATTGATTAGTCTACCCCACACATTTACTGAACATCCATCCTATTTAATGACGTAATGATGTATCATGTTCCTGGCCGGAAAAAAACGGCCGCTAGTATTCAAAGGGTTATGAGAAAGCTGCTGTTTTGTTGTTTTTCGATTTGCCCCCATTTTGACGTTTTTGTGTCACTTCAAAGTGTGGCATATTTCTGACATATTTCACTAAAATGAGCGGCGGGCTATATGCTTTATCGAGTGGCCCAGTACGTCAAAGGGCGACAGACACATTCTCCTCGTTATTGGAGTGTTCGGAGTTAGCCGCCCTAAACTGGATGACTTCCGGAAATTCGCTTTGCGATTGCAAAACCGTCTAGTTATCTGCTGAAACCCATTAAAAATAAGAAAATGGCGCTTTCATCATCTTTTGATCTTCTGTAACTTGTGTTCAGCTCATGATATGAACATAGTGCATTGTGACGTATAATACAGACACAACTCATACAGTGGCGTCATGCCAACGGTGCGCCCCCCCCCCCCCCCCAATATTTTCTGTGAAGGTTTGGGAAATGCCATTTCCGGCAATCTGGGAGGCATTTTTTGCCAAAAGTTTGGGGCACGCTACGCGCCAACAGATGGTGGCACTTCGCTTAAATGGTGTTACCGACCCGGCCCCACCCCCACCCCCGATTTTTCCTTAGCGTGATGCCCCTGAGTCCATACCATTAATATAAAAGTCTAGGAGGTGAGACTTACTAATTTTTTTCCTGCGAACAATAAAAACCAGCAAATTACTGTAAAAGCACTTACTGAGTTAGTGTTGGTAGGTGTGATACGGATAGATATTCGTAATGGCAGAATATATGTGAAACAGTTACTTCCACGTTGCTTGCCATGAAAAGCCAAGTTTCCTTTTGTTCCTTTTAGTAAACGAAAACAACAGACAACTCTATGGGCTCTATGAACTGTCTATTGTCTAATAATTTCAAGGGAGATAACTTTATCAACTGATGATTTTCATGACGATATTGGGTATGTATGAATCTTTGGTCCTATCTCGTGTCCAAAATCTTCTTAAGACGGCGAAGAATCACACCCTGGCTGTGAAACAATCTAAAATATTAACGCCACTGAGATCGATTCGGACTCCCGCGTTGTGTCCATGGGCAAGGCACTTAACCCCGTTGTCCACATGGGGGCACGATGACGCCGTGTACTAAGGTGTACTGCACGTCGATGGTGCGCATGTCTTCAATCAATCTAAACCACCTGCCTGTGCTGCAGTGCGGAGTTACGATGTTTGGGGGGGGGGGGGGGGCTGGCAGCTGCTCGTCGTTGCTCGGTGGTTCTCTCCGGGTACTCCGGCTTCCTCCACCCGTAAAACTGTCACCGACACGACATGACCTTGGCTGTTGAAGTGTCGTTAATCCTTAATAATTAAATAAATAATAATAACGCCACTGAAGAGCGGTGGCTCACTAGTTAATACACGGATTTCAGAACTTAAAGTCGTAAGTTCGATCCTGCTCCATGCCATCTGCAGATGACAATTAACCCTTTACCCAACGTAGACGATATCAAAATTTATTTTTTTAAATATCATTTTTTCAAATTTTTAAAAAAAATTCAACAAAACCATATCATGTGACCCCTCGTTGGAACGAGCTCGACGTCGGTTTTGTTGAAATGTTTTGAAAAATAATATTTTTTCAACTACTGAATTTCAATATTACGTGGGCGGATGCGGGCGATTCGTTGGGTAAAGGGTTAATCGCAATTTCCCAAGAGGGAGCATGGTGGGGCAGAGTGTGCTATACGTACTACACGTGAATCGTACACAAGGCTTCGTCCGATACTAACCCTACTTGTGTGGGGTCAGTATGTTGGAGAGTCCGACACGATTTGACCCTGGCTACTGAAAGTGTAGTTAAACCCCAGTAAATAAAATGAAACATGGCGCCCTGTGACTCTCGAAATTTCGGATGGAATCGAATCTCAAATGTAGTCAGGCAACCGGTTTCGAAACGAACTGAATCTCACAGACGTTTTAATTTGTTGATACTGCACCGCCTAACAGCCGTTGAATAACGCCAATGTTGTATTCAAGGGAAACTCATCTGTTTGGTCAAGTCAATAACACCCACCCCCTCAACCCCCCCCCCCCCCCAAATAAAAAAAAACCCCAACAAACCCGATGATTCGAAATTTTCGATTTAGCAGCACTCGAATCGATTCATCTGGGTGATTTGAAATCAAATCAAATTTCGAATGGCGCTACTTGAACACACAATCGCTGATTATAATTTTCTCCCGCTGGATATTGAATTCCGTCCATTTTCTTGTTTTTGTTCCACAGCGAGGCTTAAACTAGAGGCACCACAGTATACTGAAACTTCAAACTAATATAAAAAAATCTGTAACCACCACTTTATCGCATCGCGTTC